>JAEIFU010000328.1:0-154353 GCA_018904235.1 Lordiphosa stackelbergi | reverse complement strand
TGATCTACGTTGATACGTCACAGGTCCTTGAGGGCGTCTATTGTCACGGCCGTATGAATGGCATCGATGGTGGAACTGGCCTTCCGGAACTTTCCAAAGAAACGGACTCACTTTCATTCAACTGCAGAGCTTAGAGCTTTAAGTTGAAATTTTTCTTTTCGTTCTAAATTTCCCAAATATTTTTTTTTCCAAAATTATTCTTTGTCAGTTCTGCGTCTTCCAGATCAAATGGCTTGTCATCGTACTCAGCAGTTGGCTAACTTTATGGTCGAGGGCAAAAAGATAGTGGGCGTGGCGCTGAATTACATGTAAAACTATGAAAAAAAGAAACCAATGCAAAGAATTCACCTCAATATTGTTCAAACAGGGATATGGTCAGGGCTCGAAAGCTGCCAGTGCCGACGTGTCCTTTGGTGTTTATGAAGCCTACAACGTCCTATTTGAGCGAGGGTCAGGCCATAGTGGTAGGTGGAATTTTTATTTATATTTTTTTTGATGCCAAACTGACTGAAATTTCGATGTCGGACAGTTGCCAAAAGTCTTTACCAAAGTGGCCCATGAAGTGGAATTGGGTGTGATAATGGCCAAACGCTGCAAGAATGTGTCAAAATCGGAGGCCATGAACTATGTGGGCGGCTATTGTTTGGCTATGGACTTAACGGCTTATTGTCATTTGGTAGGCTGGGAGAGATTTCTGATGGAATATTTTGTATGATTGATTTCCACCCACAGGCGGTCGCTCTCTCAAAAGGTCACCCTTGGATTTTGGGCCAAGGTTTTGATACCTCCACTCCTGTGTCCAAATTTATAAGTCTCGATAGGGTGAAAGATCCTCATTCACTGCCCTTGTGGTTGAAAGTCAATGGAGAGCTAAAACAACAGGGTTGTACAGCCGACATGATCTTTAAAATTCCCGACATTTTAGCCTATGTGTCACGGTTTATGACACTGGAGCCCAATGATTTAATACTGACGGGCACACCAAGTGGCCCGGCTGCCTTTCAAGGCGGGCGATGTGATTGAGTGTGGTATGAGCGATTTGGTCACCATGAAATTCCAAGTTTGTGGAGAGTAAAACAGGTTGATTTGTGCAATATTTAAACTATTCAAATTTTGGAATATCCCATATGCTTAAATCAAAAGCTTAAAATGTGTGTGTGTGCTGCATTTAAGTTATTATTCTGTCTTGTTCAATAAATAGCTGTGCCCTTTAAATACACCCAGACTTCGCACCCATTCCACATTTTACCCTGACTTGGTTGTCAGCTATTTATTCCATAGTGTTTTTTATTTTCAATATATTTTCATTCTCTCTGTTCTCGTTCTCTAATCTGCTACTCATAGTCTCCTGTTCATGCTCCAGCCCATGTCCATGGCCAGGCTCATCCTGCATTTCCTTTCGGCAGAAGCAGCTCTTGATGCAACAGCAATTCACTTAACTTACTCAAGTCGTTGATGGCATAACTTCCGCTTTTTCTTCTGCTTTCATCAACCACCCACTCGGCCACCCACTGCGACTGACTGAGATGTGCGCTTAGTGTCTTAATGCCAATGCTCACACATTTTATATACAATTTCTTTGAAAATCCTTTAGTTCAAGCATTTGTACGCTTTATTTACCAGCTGAACAGGATGAAGTTCAATAAGGATGTCTGAAGTATGCAAGTCGAGATCATATGAATGTGGAAAAAACATTTATAAGTAGATGCTTCAATCGAGATATTGCAATTTGTAAATCTGACGAATGCTTCGATTGTGGCAATGCCTTGAGGATTTCAAAACTTAGCAACTTTCATAAATGGATGGGAAATTGGTCAAGAGCTAGAAAGGCAATAAATGAGACTATTTATTTATATTTCAACATTTTCACCAACAAAAGTTTCTTTCATTTCAACTGGTTTTTGTAGCCGTAAGCTACGCCCACTTGCAAAACAAAACGCTGTCGTGTAGCACACAAGTTTGTCCAATGTCCCAATAGCCACAGGTTAGCTTGAAATGAAAGACAAACGTCCCCACCCTCTTCTTATAATAAATTTGCAATTTATTTTCTTATTGTTGTTTCCAAAAGAAAGTAAATGGCTTAAAATAAACGTGAAATATTTTTGCTATTTTAATGAAGTTAAAAATGACGTTCAGCATTCCTGTCTATGAAAGTCTTCAAGGCATTGAATTATACAGTTTGTGCGTATTTTAGAAGCCAATATGTTCTGTATTTGCTTAAACACTACTCCAAGTGGGAAACTATCTTCCTTACAGTGCGTCCAGTTCCGAATTAACACTTTCTTAAAAAATATTGGCACTTTCAGGATGAATTTTTCTTTTCGCTTCCAAAGCCTTTTTGTGCTTATTATATATAAAATAGAAGTTATGCTAAAATTTATAGTTGCGAGGAAAATTTTGTGTTTTTACCGTTGCTTAATTGCTTTGTGCTTTGCTGTTGCCCATGGAACCAGATTTGTAAAACAGTGGGTAATTAAAAATTAGTCATAAATTAATTAATTTTTTTCGCATTTACAATAAAAGAGTGCAAAAAATTATTGGTAAAAGAAGTAAGAAAGTCGGGCAAGCCTGACTGTTAAATTCCCTTAAGTTTCCCTTAACGCATTTGTAATATTAAATTTTATGCAAGTCATCTTATCAGATAATTGATTTCCTGGACTTGAGCAAAGGCTATATAACTTTTATATAAATGGTTGATTAAACCGCGAAATTCGCAAAATTATTAAAGTTTATGAAAGCGCAAAAGACTAATTAAATTATCAAGAAAGCGCTCTCCATGGTAACAAAACGCGAAATGCATAAAATTTTCAATGCCACAAATGTTATCACTCAATACCGGATTTCCCCTTCTTTGACAATGCCGAAACCGCGAACCATATATGGCCATTATCCACCATTTTTAGCTTGTAAATTTGTATAAAAGCCTGTCAGATGCATTGCATAAGCGTTATTCAAAAATCGTTCCAATTGTCTTGATTGTTTATTAAATAAACTTTTTTATTCAATGTGTATGTCCTTGAGCAATTTAGCATTCAGTTTTACAATTAGTATGTCCTTCTAGTGCATTAGCACTAAGTCTGTTACGCAACTTTGTGCCAATAATGGGTAGGACACTGAATGCGCGTTCCACTGACGACCTGCGGTGATTTGTCAGTAAGTGACAGTGGTTTGAAACAGTTTTAAGATCTTAGTGCTATGTTCTTTACCTTTGGTCATCTTTGGTATTAATCGCGGTTCGGTATTTTTCATAGACAGGGGGGCGTAGTTATGTGTGATCGTTCCCGTGGCTTTAAAAGTAGTTTCTTCAGCAGGTCGCGGTTGCATTACCCTTGACGACCCCTTAGGCGCATATTCGCCTATGATTTCAATCCTGAAGATTTTTCACTATCTTAAAAGTAAAGTTTGTTTGGCACTTTATTACATTTTTTGATCCTCTTTGGTATCTCTTCCGCGCTTTAATGATTTGTCAGTAACAGACATTGGTTTGAAACATTTTCTTAAGATCTTAGCTATGTTCTTTACCTTTGGTCATCCTTGGTATTAATCGCGGTTCGGTCCCATTGTCATAGAAAGGGCAATGCAGTTATGAGGATCTTTGTGGCTTTAAAATCGATTTCTTAAGCATTTTGGCGCGGTTTTGTTACCATGGAGACCCCTTAGCTGCGAATCGCCCCTATGCATTGATCCTGTCTTGATTTTCTTAATTGGTTGGCAATTACGTTTTTCATAATTTCTATTTTTATTCTCCTTGGATTTTTTTCGCGATATAATAAGTCTTCAGTCATTTTTATCCTCTTTTGGTTTTTTTCGCTATTTAATAAGTCTTCAGTCAGTGGAACTATCGGTACAAAAGTCTGTTTTAAAAAATTCGTTTTAATGCTCGTGTTCTTAACTAAAAACTATTTTGTCTTAATTGTAGGTAAAATCGTTTAGTTACCTTTCGGTCGGTAATGGGTACAAAAAGGGTGCCAAACAGGGCTAAAAAAAATTTCCATGGTGTTAATTTTAGTTATGGGTTAATTTTAGTTATGGGTTAATTTGATGTTCAACTGAAATTTTTTGATTGTGATAAATGTTTTATGATGCATTTTTAAATTATAGTTCAAATTTAATTCATATTCTTTATAAATAAAGATAAAACTTTAAATATTTGTTGGCGCTAAACATGATGTATAACTTGCCAGCCCTTAAAACGCTGGCTGCCAACCAGATGGAGCCACAATCGCTAAACGGCGCCACTGATGTAGTTGGTTTAGATTAACATGAAAGACTTTGGTTGTTTTTCCTAATAATTATTGAAACGCAAATTTCAATGCTTAAACTAATTAAATAATTTATTCGTTTTATGCAACCTATCCAGCAGGGATCTTAAATAAGAGTTATGAGTTTGAAAAATCGAACCTGAAAAAAATTATCTACATTAACGGGTAATCTTAGATATACTAATTCGGATGCGTTCAGTTAACAGATAATTATTTTTAATTTATCAAAAAAAATAGATTAAAATTAACTCTTATTTTCGATCAAAATAAAAAAATTATGATACAAAAAAATTTCAATATTTTATTTAAAAATCTATAAGTAAAAGTTATTTTTCAATTTTTATTAAAATATCTAAAAATAAAAGTTATTTTTCAATTTAAAAGTTATTTTTCAAAATAAAAGATATTTTTAAATTTTTATTAAAAAATCTAAAAACAAAAGTTATATTTCAATTTATATTATAAACTCCAAAAATAAAAATTATTTTTTAACTTTTATAAAAAAATCCAAAAATAAAGTTATTTGTCAATTTTTATTATAAACATTGAAAATAAAAATTGAATGTATCTTGAGAACCGCGAAGTGTATTCCCAAAATTTAAAAACATTCCTGATGTACAACTCAATACCTATCATTTGATACAACACATGTCCTGAAAGGACCAACATGAAGGATCCTTAAGGCATGAATTCATGGGAATAAAAAAGTAACAAGTGGTGGCAAGGAACCTCGTGATGTTTATCGAATAGTAACATACACTCATCGAAATTTAATTAAAGCCACTTATATTTTGTTCAATAAAAAATGTTTAAAACATGTTATAAAATTTTTTTGACCAAAATTGTTTAAACGCGCTTGATTAAAGGTAAATCAACAATATCAAATATTTAAATTAAACATATAAGGGTTTTAGCGACCTGCATTGATTTTAGTCAAAGTTTGTGCTTTTTTACAGCGCTGGCTCAAGGTCAATGGTTGGTTACAATTTTTTTTATTGCAATCAACACAATTCAACAGAGATAGCTCACAACATTTTATCGGAATAGCAATTGGTATGTCGGAACTCGGAATCCGGTGATTTGGCCCATTCCTCAGTAACAGCATTTCGAAGCTCTTCAGTCCAGTTGAACTTTCGTTCGCCAGCATAAACACGACGTGCAGGGTTACCACACATGTTTAAAATTGGATTCATGTACGGAGAACGCGCTGGCCATACTAAAAGCTAGATATTCTTCTCTGTAAACCACCCACGAATGGCCCTTAAAACGAGAATGGGCGCATTATCTTGCTAAAAGCTGGTGTCCGGGTCCGGCTACTGCTCCAAAAAGATAATTAACACTTAATCCAATAAGTTTAAATAGCCGTCTGTATTCCTGCGACCTCTAATCTTGCATATCGAGGTCCGATTGTAATATCTAAAAGCGTACCTTAACATCACAGAGCCGCCAATACAGTTTAGAAAGGTCAAAATCGCTCAGACGCCTTAATGTCGTGCCTTTAGTAACTAAAACCATCCGACCCATTCAAGGTAACCTTTTTCTCATCTCAGAGAACCACATTTGTAAGCTCCTCCCTTGAAGACATTCGACGTTTCGTAATATCCCTTCCGACTTATTTATTAGATGTCTGTCAATGCGGGCTTAGTCGTCATTTTCTTAAAGATTAACGGTCGCACGAGTTGAGAAAGTTACTTAAATTTATTGGATGAACTCTTAGTAAACTTTTCGAACCAAGAGTCGGACCCGGATACAATTTTTTAGCAAGATAATGCTGCCACAAAGTTCAACTCTACTGAATAGCTTCGAAATACTGTTACTGAGGAAGGGGCCAAAATACTGGAGGAAATTTCAGGAAAAGTTTTAAAGTGGCGGTCCAAGGCGAACTGCCAAAACCATCACATTCAAATTTTCTTTTAATTATAACAAAAAATGCAAAATGTTTTTAGTGTATGTCACCAATTTTCCAATTTTCTAAAACTTTGATCAATTCTCTATCACTAGCAATTTATTTCATGTCTCTAGCTACTTTGGCTCTCGAGTTATTACTTTTTAAAAAAAAGCTTATTAAAAAACGACTTTTAAGGATATCTAAAGGACCTGGCGTCAAAATGACCCAACATTGGGCCAGATCAGTTTTATTTGAAGTAATCTATCCTACTATAAAGGAAATTTCAAAATCCCAGACTTTAGGCCGCACCCCTTCCCTTATCGGGCTAGACCCTTTAAAAAAAAATACTGTTCCGAGGCGGGATTGAAACCACACCTTCCGCACTGCAGTCCCACACACTAACCTCTGCACCACACCAGGTCATACCACACTAATCTCTCACAGCTTATATTAGCCATGCCTTCAGAAATTAGTGACGAAAGAATCTTGATTTGCTTGTTCGGTTTGCGGTTCGGTCAATCAGTTGTAATTAGCGGTTCGGTTACGCTTTGGTTCAGTTTAGAAGCGGTTTGCATCCCTGCTAATAACGCTGACGGATTTCAAAAATATAATATTACAGCTTGATGCTGAGGGGGAGAGGGGGCGTTGTGGTGTCTCCATAACTCCTCTGGCTGTACCCTTATATGTAAATATTCGATATACATCACGAGGTTCCTTGCCACCACTTGTTACTTTTTTACTCGCATGAATTCATACCTTAAGGATGCTTAATGTTGGTCCTTTCAGGACATGTGATGTATCAAATGATAGGTATCGAGATGTACATCATGAAAGTTTTTATACACTACCCGGTTCTCAAGATATTTACATTCAATTTTTATTTTCAATTTTTGTAATAAAAATTGACAAATAACCTTTATTTTTTTATTTTTTTATAAAAATTGAAAAAATAATTTTTATTTTTGGAGTTTTTAATAAAAATTTAAAAATAACTTTTACTTTATGATTTTAAATAAAAATTGAAATTTGATTTTAATATCATAATTCTTTTATTTTGATCGAAAAATAAGAGTTAATTTTTAATTTTTTGATAAAAATCAACATATAATTTTTATTTTATAATTTTTATTTTAACAGTTATAACCGTTACGGTCCCTGCTATCCAGAAAAATAACTTTGTTTACATTTCCAAAATTAGTTTCGGTTGTCAAAATTTTTTGGGTGGTGAATTTTGCTAAATCTCCTAACAAAACACTAGAGATTTGAAACCAACCGAAAGAGATTTCTGTGACATCGAGAATTAGTTTTGGGTTGGAATTTGGTTGGAAGAGATTTCTGTGACACCTCCGATAGACTTTAATTGATCGGAGATGCTTCCTTGTATGAGTTACAAACAATCAGACAATGGAATGGTTGTTTAAAAAGATCAATTTAAGGGGGTATTCTCCATGTGCAAAATTTTTTTTCCGATTTTTTTTTTTTGTTGCATTTTTTTATAGCTTTGATAGTTAAGAATATCGCCGCAAACGGATTTTTTGGAATTAGAAATACTTTAGAAGATATAGCCTTCTTAGTCGAGCAATGTCTTTGCTAAAACAAAAAAATTTTTGAATAAAATGTAATGGATACATGTTGTCGCCTCAGATCGATATCGATTATTAATCGACTTTTAATCGATAACTATCAAAGGCTATGCTACACAATGCTCCGACTGATTAATCCGCCCAGAAACTAGAGCTGCGGCCGTATCTAAAGAAGGCAGAATGGCAAGCAGAACGGAGGGAGCGGCTCCTGAAAACAGTTTTTTTGAAGATGAGGAAGGTCCGCTGTATGCAGCTAGCATCGCCGAAGTGAACTAAAGGAATCATCGAATAAAGTAAATTCTGTCAGAGGAGGGTCGATGGCCGTCGTCGGCGGCGGCGGTGCTTCGTGGGGTGGCGGTCGAGCGGGCCGTGGGTGGGGTGTTTTTGGATTGAAGTTTGGTCGGTCTCTAACCGTGGACAAGTATTTGTTTCGAGTTACTTTCTAAGCAACTTTTTCGGTCTGCCAAGCCACTTTTCTCCAGTTCTACTAAACCGATTTTGATGAAATAATATTATCGACGCAGAATTGTCACCATTCTAGAACTGCATATTTTAATTTTTGATTTTTTTTTGTCATTTCCCCAAAAAAGGAACTTCAAACTTTAAACACGTTTATCTCGAAACCACGTTTTTCGAGCTGGCGGCCATGATATCTCCAGTTACACTGAACCGATTTTGAAGATTAAAACTGAAAGCGACGCAGAATTGTCACCATTCTGGTCTGAACCTCAAGCATAATTTGAAAAAAAATTTTACTATTTTTTTTTACACTAAACTACAAAAAAAGCCCAAAAATGGATTTTTCATTTTTTAGTGGCCGCCATTTTGTCAAAAAAATCACAAAATTTTTTTCGAGGTTCAGACTAGAATTACATCTATTCTGATTATAACCCCGTTTTTACTTTTCATTTCAGACATCCTGGAGACGTGGAATCATGTCCGCCATCACTATAACTTTTTTTTTCGCATCGAAGCAGTAAAATATGTTTGTTGACTTTAATGTGTTTGTAACATAATAAAATAAACAGAACTGGAAAAACTCTTTGCGTTTTCAAATAAGATATTTTTGAAAAAAGGACCCTAAAACAGCCTCCAAATGGAGAATACCCCCTGAATCAACATGAATTTGATGTACAGATTCTTTCATTCTCTGATTTATGCCATCCTCATGGAACGTTTTTATTTTTTATGAGCTATTTATGAGCTTAAGTAAGAATAGAAACAGAGGATTAAGCATCAGCTTATTTTAAATAACCGGCCTGCGCTCGCAATTTACGAAAACCAAATTCTCTCACAGTTTTGGAGCTAGACAAATGTTTATACCCTTTACCAAAGGTACATACGGTTCCACAGACAAACAGGCAGAATAAAGCATCTAGAATTATTTAACAGATAACTCGATGTATTCAAACCCACAAACAATTTTTATACGAAAATTTCTAGAGATTTTCAGGACACCCTTGGTCTGTTTAGCCATGTTCGTCTGTCTCTCTGTTTGGACGCTTCGATCTTAGAGACTGTAAGAGATAAAGCCACATTTTTGCATATATGTAGGTGCTTGCCCAGATCAAGTTTGTTTCATAGTTCGAAAATTCCCGCTTCTTATTATTTTAACCGCGAAAAACTGTCAGAGCCACAATTTTTTAGTTAAAATCTACCGATTTAATATTTAGTTTAACTAATTTATTCTGAAAAGCACAATAAGATCCGTACAAAATTACCAAAGTAATGCACGAAATCATATGCCATATTCAGTCGAAGAAATTAACTCAACATTACTTGCTACAAGGTATGTTGTAGTCGGAACACTTGACAGCAGCACTCTTACTTATTTCTTAAGAATTTATAAAAAAAATTGCTTCTGTTTTCGTCATAGAAAAGTCTGTAAAAATAATTGTAATTTTTAAATCATCAACTATTTGTTACTGTTCAAAATTTAAATATAATCCGCCTACTGCGCAGGGTATAGCCACTTCGAGGCAGGCTTTTGCGCTTAGTTTTTGCATTCATTTGAATGGACTTCATGCGTTGACAGGCTGCTAATTAATATTAAACTCATTTCGAATTGCCAGAAGCAAAGCCTCAACAAATGGAATCTGGGATTCGGTTATGTGGGGGCTTCTGGGTTTGTTATCCGTTTTCCGTTGCCCATTTTCCCATTTCCCATTTCTGGTCGCGTTTTATTCAATGTGTGTAATTATTTCACGGCTGTGTGAGCTTCTGGACATGAGCCGGAATGATTGCGTGCCATACTCCCAAAAACAAGGTTAAGCCCATTAGGCGTAGAAGGGGCATAGGATACGTATACGTGTCCGGGATAATTTAATGGGGAGCAAATAAATTTGTATTTGCAACATGTAGGCGCCACATAATTCATACAAATTATATTTGCTATTTAAATTTAAGTGAATTAAGAGCACAAATGCCTCACACCTGCTTCCCCCTTTTGCTGCTACAACTTAATGTTAATTTCACACATTACGCATACGCAGTGTGTAACTCTCATGTAGAGGGAATGTTTAATTACAATTGATGCTGATTGCCAGGCAGATCATGTCGACTGCGTGTGCAAAAACTAATTAAAATGTTTATCAACTTTGTAATTGTGACACCTCCAAGTACGTGATTTTGGCCACAGTTTAGATAAGGCAGTTGTCAGTGAAAATCGATTTTAGGTTAGCTTTAAGTTATTCTCCACTAATTTATTTATTAGCCATTTACTTCCATTATCAAACTAATCAGGTCCATAGGGGATTTCGGACACTTTTGGCCATAGGTAGCCTCACAATCTCCGCCCCGTTTGCCGAATTTCTCGGAGGCCTGATACTCCCGATCTGTCTTAAGACTGAGGCTATCAATCGAACTCGTGGGAGTTAGAATTATATGCAGCAATTCACCAAGCAAACCGCTTTCATGGTTAAAGGGCAAGGCAGCATGCTCACAGATTACTCTCAGAAGACAGCTGCGTCCGTTTAAGCCCAAGTTCTCCAAAGCCATCTCAATGCCACGGTAGATAATCCAGCGGTATATGGAACCATAATTGGTAAGCTGTTCCTCCTCATTCTTCTCCGTCTCACTCTCAGCTGTTTTTCGGCCTGTTATGATCTGCGGTTTCAGATAAATTCGTGTAATCTCTGTCGCATTGGTGGGCAAAAAGTATTCAGCCTTCAGCACATAGCCAGAGGTCACCGACTCAAAGTGTAGGTTATCCACTGGTATACCTATGCCGCCAATGAATTGCACACGTGTCGGCGAGGTAGGTGGAAAGATCAGCGATCTGCTCATGCGTTTCAAATGACCGCCACTGAAACTGGCTTGAACCAGAGACACCTCTAATACTACACTGAGGCAGGCTATTAAGCGATGCAGCATGTTGAAGCTGTTTTCACAAACTGAACTTAAGAACTTCAGCATTTTCACACCTTCCGGTAGAAGCAGTCACTTTCTTTGGTCTTTTTGCTTGCGCTTTTCATTGCTTGTTTACTTTTACGACTGTCAGAATCAGTTCAATTAGCAACCAAGTGCCAAACGCTCTGATTTAGTTAGTAACCAATTTCACTAAAGACTTTTAAGAGTTTCAATATAAGCAATTAGGGCAATGATTGTTTGGTCAGTTTGAAATGTTTTGCTTAAAAGTAAGTTAACATTTTATGGATGAAAGGGCGTAGTTAGTATTGTATGAGGAGGGGTCGCAGATTTTATACCGGTGGTAGAACTGTAGAAATCAAACTGTTGTCTGTCGATTTCTGGGAAAATAATAAAAACGCTTGTTTGAACCAGTTTTTACTGAGCCATCATGATCACGGAAATCCCCACTGCTTATGGGAATTGTTCTTAAAAAGAAATATTTCAAAAAATGTTAAGTAAATTATTTCCAATACGAAACAACCCTCGATGGAAATTAGAATTGCATAAAAAAACTTCCAAAATAGGTAAATTTTCCAAACGACTCCAAAACAAATTACGAAAATATAACCAAAATTTTTTAACAACGAAGCCAAAAAGTGACAGTGTATTAGCATCGAAAATAAAGCGGCACAAACCAACTGTGACCTATTTCATGACTTACGGCGATAGTGACTCATCCATAATTTTGAACCAGCAGCACTAAACTTTCGCGTTCTTCACGTTCAAGGTTGGATTTGTCGTCATCGTCACCCAACCTCATATATGGTGGTGCACAGTGCTATCTTCTTGTATCTCTTCGACGGCCTCGTTCTAGTGTTTAATATCCAACTCATCCAGATCATCACTGGGCTTGTCTTCCCCACGCCTCACAGTGGGCGAAACGGCTCTTCTAGCGCGTCGTATCTTCCTAAGTAAATGAGATAATCTGTTTTTTTTTCTTGAAGGTAGGAATGAAAGAAATAAAATAAAGGAAAAAAAGTTTTAAATAATTTTATTTTTATTTTTAAAATAAAAAACACAAAAATTGTTTATACATTTCAAAACGATTGCACAACTTTTTAAAGGTTGGAATAAAGAAATGCAAAAATATTAAAAAGTTTTTAACATTTTTTTTTATTTTTTAAAATTAACGAGAAGGCCAAGCTCACTTTGTCTTTGCCGAAGTTATTATAACCTTGCAAATGTTTTAATACATCAGAGTTTAAGAACTCCAGCATTAAAACAAACAATTTTTCTCATTAAAACCCACTTTTCGACTGATAGTTCCCATGGCAGCTATAATATATAGTCATCCGATTTTGACAAAAAACTTCCAAATCTATGTGAAAGCGTAAATTATAAATAATCGCTAAAGTGGGGAGACGTTAACATAAAAACAAAAAAGTTTTTCTCACAAAGAGCCACTTTTCAACCGATAGTTTCTTAAGATAGTCATCAGATCCAGTCGGTTCAATTAGCAGAGGCAGTAAGAAGATCGTGCAAGCTAGACAGACGGACGGACGGACGGACAAGTTAACGTCACCTGATCAAGAATATATATAGTTAAATGAATATTTCATGAGTTGCAAACTTCTGGAATGAAAAGTGTATTATAATTTTGCCCAGAACTGTGCAACGCGTCTAGGGCTACGAGCTGCCCACCCTCACGTACCGAGGTTACTGCGCGGATTAGTGAGAAAAACTGTTGCTCTCAATATACTGCTCTCAAAACGGTCAGGTTATGTAGTTTAAGTGACTGCGAAGTTTGGTCGAAGTCGCTAACGGAGACAAGTAACCGGGGTTAGTGCCTTCTCGTTTTTTTTTTTTTTTTTTTTTTTACAAATCTTCAAAAAAGATTGCCCAAGTATTTAGTATACCTTTCATTAAACAGAAACTAATCGTAGTCCGAACTGTCAGAATTCTCTAAATGGTCGTTGCACAAATCAGTTTCCAGCCGTTTATTGACAAGTAAGCTTACAACATCCAGATCAAGCCAAATATTTTTTGCAGAGGACATTGAAGCACTCTGGGAAAGGGATGTTATAAAAGGATCGGAAGGAGTGCGTTAAAAACATCTTCCATTGTATTTTTTCTAGTGGACTTCCTTGTGTGGAGCTCCCGGATATTTCGATAATCCTTCAAGTGCTTCCTCCGACATCATTCCAATTGGAAGAGAAAAATGGCTAATGATATCTGCACCGTGAATCAAAATTTAGTAGCAACCTATTAGTAAAACTTTGCAATTTTTTGCCAATTTCGATACGTTCTTCCTCACTACAGGCTTTTTCTCTAATTCTGTATCGAAAACATAGTTCTCCAAAACCAAAAACTTCTTTCTGGGGATGTCTTCGTTGTGCCATACTGAAAACAGCTTCCGTTTTGATATAGACATTGCTTCTAAAAAGTCCAACAAATGCAAGGGTAGCACATATTAGCAGGTAATCTTTTAAAATTTTGAACAACAACGACTCACACTGACAAAAAATTTTAATGGCGACTTGAACATTTGTGAGCATTTTTAGTTTTGCTCCACGAAAGACAGGTGTTGGCTACTAAGGGCAGGTTGTTAATACAATTTACTTTCACTACGTCTTTCAGGTAATTCATATATGGACGGGTCACTTACATTGATTTTTTGTGTAATACATACCTTTATATGAACATATAACCAAGCTTTTATGTAAAACTACGAGAACTTTATATTTCACAGCTAAATTAACAAACAATGCAAAAATGCGGGAACTAATTAAAAAGCACTTGCCAAAACGTATGTTGTGTTTGAAAGCCCTCAGCTGTTCAGCTATATATCGGAATGCTTTGCGATAAACTTTCATAATCTATACAAAGTATCGGTAATCAATATATAATATAACGAGAGCGTAAGTTAAAGTCGGCTCTTACCGACTTCATTATACCCGTTACTCATGAAAAAACATGTTTAACAGTGTTCCTGCGTTCCTTAGTGTGACCATCCAAAAACTATGCAACATTTTTTTAGGGTGGGAGGGGTGGTAGCGGGGGGGCTGAAGTTCACTTTTTTGCTCATAACTTGAGAACCGCTCATCCGATCTTTATCATTTCTTCGGCAAAAAGACGGACAAGTCTATATCGTCTCGGCTGTTGATGCTGATCAAGAATATATGTAGGATTGCCAGAATATCCCTAAGTAGTGTTGCAGGAGTACCAATATGTTAGCTTAAGCACGAAAATACGTAGAGAGGGATCAAGGAGAACAGCAGGAGTGAGGTTTGAGCGCTGGGGGAGAGGTTGTGTGTTCTCGTGTCGATAAACAATTGCAAAACTAAAGAGTTAAGGTTATTAAGTAATTACATATTCAATAAACTCATCTTAGGTAGCAAGGGGAGGTGTAATTATTTGGGAAAGCAGACTCCAGTGACCCAGCCCCACATATTTGGGGGCTCGTCGGGATGTGTTGGAACAAATATTATTGCACACAACGCCAATGTTGCGCATAATTGTGCCAAAACACAAAACTTAAACCGAAGGCAAACTGGAAATCCAAAAGACAAATTTAGAGAGGAGTGAGACAAAAAACGAGACACAAAGGTGGTAATCGCAATACAACAGATGTGAAACGCGAACGGGCGAGACAGCAAAGACGACAACCAGAGAAGAGCACAGTGACGTCTCGCTAGACGTGATGTAAAAGCGAAAGGGACAACCGGCAAGTGGAATGTCGTAACTAGGAGTGCACATAGAGAGAGAGGCAAATAAATCCTGAGTAGGGCTAACACTCCATGAGGCATTTGCGGAAACTCAGGAGGAGCCGAGGATCGGTGAGTCAGAACAACATTGTAAGGAGAAGCCGCAGAGAAACGGCAGAGGAGACCAAGAAAGAACCGTAGAGAGGCGGGAAAATCAGCGAGGAGCAGCGTGCGTAGGAGTGGCAAGGGAGCAATTGAGGAGGAACTGTAGAGAAAGCGGCAAATCAACGAGAGCTACTGAGTGGTGAGAAACTGAGAAATCATCAAGACGAGCCAGGTCGAGAATTTTAGTTGGTATACGAGATCAAGTTGGCGCAACAGTGTGACGAGAGGATGATGATGACGTAAAGAAGACGACGTAGAGTAACACAGAGCCAAACGTAAGAGAGATATAAGAGAGATACGAGAACGAGATAGTAACGGGAATTAAACAGGAGAGAAGAGATGAGAAAGAGATGGAGTGCTTAAGTAAGATAACTAAATGAAAGAGAGTAAACTAAGTGCAAAACGAGTTATTGAAAAAGTTTAAGAATAATATGAGATATACATAAAATATTATATGCATTTGTAACCCTTAAACATTAATTTAAGTTTGATCTTTTTATCTTTATCCTGTTGTAAACGAGATCAACAACCAAGGGTAGGGTTAAAAGAAAACTTAAAGAGCGGGATTGCGTTAAAAGGGAACAAAGCCGAGTTGCGAGAGAGATTAATTATTTGAGTTAGAGTTTGGAGAGGAATCGTGTACGAAGAAGCCAAACTCAGAGAACGGAGAGATATTCGAAACACTAGGCGTTCACACTTAAAGATACAGATTCTACCGAGTGATGGTAGCGGCCAGAGAGATATAAAGAGTGGATAACTGATTTTGAGCCATGCTCAGACAGTAGGGATGATTTACAAGTTATTTTGGAGGCATGTTAAGGGTGCAGCAAAGTTATTTGTCAACAGGAGTGGGTTAATGATTGGAGTTCACTAAAAGCGTAGGGAGAGTTTACAAAGTTGCGCAAACAAATTCATAAACACCGAGAACAGAGAGAATCGAATGAGACCTTAATTGAGTACTTTTACATGAGAGCTAGCTAAAAGAGCAACTTAGACGATGAAAGTATTATCGAGTACATAATAGAGGGTATCCCTGACACAAAACAGAACAAAACTGTTTTATATCAGGCAACAGATTTTAAGGAGTTTAGGGAGAAAATGAGGACATATGAGAAAACTTCATTGAGCCAAGAGTCAAAACCGAAAGAGAAGTATGAGAGAGTTCAATTAAATAGTAAGTCAGACAGTATCAGATGTTACAGATGTGGTGAAAGCAATCATATTGCCAAGAACTGTAAAGAACAGATATTATATGTTTTAAATGTAACCAAAAGGGCCATAAAGCTAATCAGTGCGAGACAATGGGTACCAACAAAGATATTAAGAAGGAAATGGTGAATTATCAGCAACTGGCACAAAATGAGTTTAATCGAACTGGTAAGGATATAAAAATTGGCAACGAGTTATATCAGCACTTTTTGATTCAGGTAGTGACGTTTCCACAATTAGCGAGAGTGCATACAGGCAAATATATCAGTTCCATTGAATGCCAAGGTAAAAGAGCTTTGGGGTATAGGAGGAAAAAGATTTATACTGGAAAAAACTGAGAAGGGTATAAAGACGGAGTGAAGCTAAGGACCATTTCAAAACAGACAGAAACAAAATAGATAAAGACTTTCAGAGACCGAGACGCTTATCTTTCGAACACCATGAGAGAGTGAATAACAATGGGAAAGTGGAAAACCAGAGGGATTGGGTGGATAAAAGGATCATTCGCATAATGTTTCTAGAGTCGCAAGCCCAAAGACAATTGATTCAGGAAAAGATGAGGGAAAAGAGCTATGCAGGAACCATAGTAATCGGAAACACATTGACAAGGATTTTTACAAAAACCGTTACAGAAAGATTAAAAAGCACACATCATCCCAGATACAGGAATACATCACCTTTAATGAGATCGAATCATGATGAAGAAAGTCAGCTAATTTGGGGAAAAAAGTTAACAAACGAGCTACAAGGAGAAAATAAAGAGTCGTAAAAACAGATAGAGATAACCAAGTGAAGTTTAAAAAAAATTTTAAATAAAAAAAACAAGTGGTGTTCATTCGGGACGAATGAGTTTGTAGAATGGCCGAATGTAGGATTGCCAGAATATCCCTAATGTAGTGTTGCAGGAGTATCCCTAATATGTTAGCTTAAGCACGCAAAATACGTAGAAGAGGGATCAAGGAGAACGCAGGGGGGGTTGGGGGGGGGGGAGGGAGAGGTGGTTTTTCACGTGGAAAAAAAAACTAAAAGATGTTAACGTTAAATTAAGTAATTACACTATCAATAAACTATCATCTTATGCTGTAGAAATCAAGGAGGAAGTGTTGGGGAACCGCAAACCCAAGGACCCCAAACCTAAAAAATTGAAAATACAAATTTCACTACCTTAGTATACCTTGTTTACTCTACGAGTAACTGGTATAAAAACGAAATCTCAGGAAAATTTCGCCCAGAAACCATGGGTCTAAAATGAATTCCTCCATTTAACTCGATCCAGGTACGGTATTTCGCCATAGATTTTCTTTACTTTTATTTCTTTGAAGAAGTGCGATTTCTAAGTAAAAAACAAGTAAGAGTGTTGCGGTCGAGTGCCCCGACAGCAAAATACCCTGTTCCAAGTAATGTGGTTCCTATAGCTTTGAAGTCTTTTTATTTTAAAATTTATTTGAATAAATGGGGAGGCGCACTTGCATATCTTCGGTGTTTTTGCTCGGATCTTATAGTGGTATACAGAATAGACAGATATTGGGCCTTACTGAAGATATATTAAGTCACTAGGTTCAAGCTTAGAAATTGTAGGTCTGACAGTTTTTCGTGGTTAGAAGAAGGAGGAGCAGCGAGAATTGAGGTCTATTTATGGTCTTGAGATCAATGCGTTCATACAGGAGGGAGGGAATTTTCCAAATCTGAAACCAACTGGTTGGGAACAGTATACACCCACATACATGCAAAAATTTGTGGCTCCACCTCTTCTAGTCTGTGAGATTCACGCGTTTATACAGAAAGAAAAGACAGTTTCTCGTTGTTCAAAGCTGGAGGAGGAGAAACTTTCTTCTTTTCTTTCTTTTTTTATATTTTTGAAACTCGATGTGGGTACAGTATACACCTACATAAATGCCAAAAATTGTGGCTCTATCTGTTACAGTCTCTGAGATCGACGCGTTCATAAAGACAGACAGACGGACATGGCTAAATCGACTCGGCTGTTGATACTGATCAAGAATATATATACTTTATGGGGTCGGAGGTGCTTTCTTCTGGCTGTTACATACATTTGCACAACTTCATGATCCCCTTTTTCCCATTTTAAATGAGAACAGGGTATAAAAAGGGGTTTTCAGACCTGTTCGAAAAGGAAAATCCTTAAATACCTTTGATATTTGAGATCTATTTGCACCGGCTAGGAATTCATTTTAGATCCATGGGTTTTTGGTGAAATTTTCTTAGAACTTTTGTTTTTATTCTCCGCCTTTCCAAATCGAACCCCCCAAAACTCTAGTCTAATTTCAGAAATTTACATCATTTAAATCTTAACCCATTAGAAAGATAAGAAATAACGGCCACTAGAAATGGTCATTTGATGTGCACGTCTTTAAAAAGTTTTCAGTTTTCTTAATCTTTAGATAATATCGATAGATCGATGTTTTTTGGACCAAAAATCAAAAGATCAAATATCGATATTGAAAATTTTGATTTTTGATATTTTGAAAAATATCGGCAACCCTAGTCTCTCTGGATGAGCGCGTCGATCTGGAGCGTATGAGTCAGTGTACGGCGTATGTTTGTGAGTGCGCGTGTATTCGAGTGTTTTGTTTTTGAAGTCGGGCCACTCGATTGCAACGCTCTTACTTGTTTTTTGCAGTATTATTGGTTTAAAAATGTTTTGGGGTTGACTTTGGATTTTATTAGACTTCGATTAAGAACATTTTGCACTTATTTTGAGAGAAGAATAGTATTTTAAAAATAGTTGTGTACACATAGTTTTAGTCATCAAAAGATGTAGGTTATGTTTTTAAACTTAAGTTTATAATAGTTATGTCAGTAGCTATGTGGATGCATCCCATTGAACTTTTAAATTAAAAACCTCTTTCAACATGTTTCGGTGAACTCGCATTATCATTTTCAAAAGTAAAATAATTGCGGAACAAGTTAATTGATTTCATCAATAAAAGTTGTATTTCTCCACTTCGTTAGTCAAGGCTCGCGGTATTACGCTTTATTGGTCATGGAAACAGACTGCAGAGTACTTAATATTGTTTAATTTTCAATCGTTAATTGGCAGCTCAAGCTGTTGTTTATTGAAGACGGGCGAGAGCGCACAAGTTGGTCATTTTTAAAGCCGAAACCACAGACTTTATTACCGCTCTCCCTCTCTTTCTGTCTGTCCGTCGCCCTCAACACTTGGCCGTGGTTCAAGAAACTCACAAGTGACACTTGCACAAAAGATAAATGCGAACGTAACTTTTACCATCAAATGTTGCCAATCGTACTTCGTAGTTTGTGTCCTTTTCGTTCCTTTTTGCTGCAGTTTTGTTTTTTTAGCTACCACTCGAACGAACGAACTGAAGTCAGGTGGCGGCCACACTCCATGTCCAGCTCTAAGACTTAGGGAGTGTAAAAGTGTTCGAGCTCGACAAAAGTCCGAGTCTCAGAGGCCGAGGAAGTCACATTTACTTACTGATTTATGTGCGCTTCCGTTTTCAGGGTTTTATCTGTTGAGTTTTTTGGCGTAATCATTTCAAGTCAAAATGTTTTCAAAAGGCACACACACACACACATACATATACACACGTACTACTTAGTAAGTAGGAGAGTTTGGGCAGCAATCCGACAACGTTGATAAATGACAGCAAGTTTATCTTTTACGTCTGCCCATAAATTTCACACTACAAAATTGCACATCTTTGACAGGGCCAACAGCAAAACAAGAGTTGGCCTGTATTTAAATAATGCTAAAGCCTCCAAAGGATTTGGTATTTTTGGACACAGAAGGAAATGCCCCATATGTCAGTGGGCAAATTTATGCTTATTGAATTGAAGTTGACTTTGGAAATTTTAATTCAGTGAAATGAATGAAAATGCTTGAGTGGATTGGTTATCGAAATATTTTTCAAGCGAATTATATTTATATTTTGTGTGGAGGTAGCTCTGACTGGGCCCTGGAGGACCATTAAGTTCTTAGTGCGACCCCAGGGTGTGTGACATATTAGGCTAAACATTTCACTTAACATAAATCTTAAAGCTAAGTCGGCAGCGGCCGAGCAACAAATAATTCAAGCAATCCAAATCTCTTTGCCAGTGGCAACATCTCTGCTCTCGTTGCCTACCCCCAATCTTAATGTTTTATTATATTGTAACTTGGACGAGCAGCAGAAAGCTTTCTCTATTTCTTTTAGCGCAAAATACACTGCGAGTTTTTTTTCCATAGTTCCCCCTTAACTGGCATTCCCAAGTGCTAAATAGTTGCGTCAATTTTCGCATTTTTAAATGCCTTGGCATTTAGCCACGCCTCATGTTGTCGCCCACATCCCACGCCCATACTGTTTATTAATTTCCCCTTGTTCAATGGATGCGCTGTTGACGTCAAAATATTTGTGCTTGCTTCGCTTTATTGAAAAATTCTTTCAGCCGTCAAACCAAGAGAAAGGCGTACTGCCAATAACAGCGGGAGCAGTAAAAGGAGACTCCATTGCATGCAGCATGCAGTGGCAGAAGAAGACATTAAAACGTGCAAACCTGAAAGTATGTCATCTTCATAAGAAACTTAAACAAAATTTAATAAGACAAACTTTTGTTTGTGTTTATGGTGTCAAGACATTAGCACAAATGCGTCAAATGAATATAAATTTAACGATGCGACACGAACTTTGCCATCAGCCACGCGGGTGCCATTCATTTGCAATCATTTGGCGGGTCGTGCCAAACCGGAAGTTGCCAAACGCTTCGCTAACTTCCGGCATCGCTTGGAAAATTTTAACATTTCAACTTGGCACATTTGGCGAATTATTCAAATTCTTGTCGTTGCAATGCGCCAGCCAAGGAAGGAGCAAAAGAAATGAAAATAAAAAGGGGCAGCTGTTAGTAGAATTTGCCAAAGATTTATGTCACACTCAGATACATGAGGCAACTGCCAACTTTTAGCTGGCTGGCAACAAAGTTAAAAGCGCAAATAAAATGTTTGCTCACATTTTTGTAATTTTCCGAAAATTGCGCGTTTATTGTCAGCGCATGTTTGTCTCCGTATTTGAGGGTTGCCGCTTGAAATTCAGTGCAGACGCAGAAGAAGAAGTCGCACTTTGTTTTCGTCTGCACTCGCCTGGCATTTCGCCTGCCATTGAATAATTAATATTGCGCATACGACGTGTTGACACTGTCACTGCCAGCCAGTCGACATCTTCATAGCCCACTTTATTATGTTAATCAGCGTCGAAAATGGGAAAATGCAATTTGTTGACTCTGCCTTGAGTCTTAAGGGGTTTCGTGCAACCAAACTCTTAAAACTCTGTCAATTATTTTACGCCACATAAATCAAAGACCGCAAAAGCCAAATTCAAATGAGCCACATAAACAGCAGCAGCAACAACTAGAACAACCCACAGCCAATTTGTCAAACCTGGAAGTTGGCTTAAGTTTGTGTTGTAGCATTTTGTCATTATATCAATGCAACACACACACGCTGGTTAAAGGAAAGGGGAAGAAGCCTTGTCATGCATGCAAATTGATGAGCGCGGTGAAAATGGCAACGAAAACGTAAGAAAACTCTACCGACTACCAAGAAGCTTCAATTGGAGGCTGCGGAAATTGATGACGCGGTTGTCATCATGTGCAGTTTGTAAGCTGGGATATTTCAAAGGCGGTTTGAGATTTGGGCTGATGATGCTGCTAGGTTGATGGTTTTTGGGTATACATAAGAATATTTTCATGATATACAGGCAATTCTTAATCTATTTTATTTCCCGAAGTTTCTCAAGACGGTGACATCAAGGCTGCAAACCTCTAATATTCTGTCAAAAGTTTGCTTCAGACACTGCAACCAGCATAATGCAAGGTTTATTAGCTGTAATGAGCTGTCATTTGGCTGGGGAATCAGCAGCGTGCAATTGGTAGGGGAAGGTGCCAAGGGAACACTTATGCCAAATTTATGAGGCCATAAAAGAGAAGCTTTCCATAGCCACAAAGGTCGGAGAGTGATGCCGTCGGTTAAGACGCCTTCTTAATCTGTTTTTGGCCAGATCACAGGCAAATCTATTGGAGTTGGTCATGATACCTGCTGGTGTGCATATTGATTTGGGCGCATAATGGCAAAGCGTCCACATTGCGGTATATAGTTGTTTGTAACAGGGACCTTGCGAGCATCCGCCAGATCCATCGCTACTAGGCTTGAGAAGCCAATGCTTTGGCCGCTCGTATAGCTCCAAGGGTCTATAAACTTAGGTCGAGCCGAAGTTAGCTTTCCTCAATTTTTATACCCTTGTTATATTAAATTTGTCCGGCTGTTTGAAAAATGTAGAAAGAACTATCTCCGACCACATAAGTAAAGGGTGATTTTTTAAGAGCTATAGGAAAGTTAAAAAAAAAAAAATAGAGGAAAGCAAACTTCGGCTCGATCGAAGTTTATATACCCTTGGAGCATGATATATTTCTACCAGTTTTTTATATGGCAGCTATACGATAAATTCATCCGATTTTGATCACACTCTCTAAAATTGTGTTAAGACAGATAATATTTATAACTGAAACGTACAAAAACGCTACCATTGAAAACGAAATAGTTTTTCTCACTAAAACTATTTTTTCGACCGATCGTTCCTATGGCAGCTATATGCTATAGTCATCCGATTTGGACAGGACTTAACAGAATTATGTGTTATCATATTATATTGATCAATAACGAGTTTGGGAGCGATAGCATTGAAAACAAAAAAGTTTTTCTTACTTAGACTTTTTATCAGATCTATCTTTTGTATGGCAGCTATACCATATAGTTGTCCGATTTTGATAAATCTCGATTAAAAACTTGTGAAATCCTAAAAAAAATTATAAATCCGAGAGTTGGGAGCGATAGCATTGAAAACAAAAAATGTTTTTCTCACTAGAACTACTTTTTCAACCGATCGTTCCTATGGCAGCTATATGCTATAGTCATCCGATCCGGCCGATTCCGACAAATGTGCAGCGTATTTATACCAAAAGACTTCGTGCAAAGTTTGGTTGAGATAGCTTTTAAACTGGCGGGGGGGAAAACCAAAAAAAAAACAAACAAACAAACGGACGGACAAACGGACATGGCTATATCAACTCAACTCGTCATGCTGATCAAGAATATATATACTTTATGTGGTCGGGCTCCTTCCCTTCAATAAAAAAAAACCAAATATATTTTAATATACCCTCTCCAAGGGTATAAAAACACTGAAAATTCAGAAAAATGCATGAAATCTTTATTTGAATCGATAGTACGTCCATATATTTCGTGCAAATGTTGACCGTGACTGCGCCTAAAATGGTCCATCCGCTTAGTCCAATTTTGGCATACGCTTTCCAACATTTCGGCCGGTATCTAATAAATAAATAATAAATTAAAGCTTCAATGTTGTCTTCAAATGCGTCAATTGAAGCGGACTTGTCTGTATAGACATGAGCTTTAGCATAGCCCCACACAAAATGGTCTAAAGGCGTTAAATCGTACGATCTAGGCGGCCAATTGATCGGTCCCGAACGTGAAATAAAATGTTCACCGAACTCGCCTCTCAATAAGTCCATTGTTGCGCGTGCTGTGTGCCATGTGGCACCTTCTTGTTGAAACCACATGTCATGCAAGTCAAGCTCTTGCATTTTGGGCAAAAAAAAGTTGGATATCATCTCACGGTAGCGCTCACCATTCACAGTTAAGTTACGATTCGCATCATCTTTGAAGAAGTAGGGTCCCATGATGCCACCAGCCCATAAGCCGCACCACACTTTGACTTCTTCTGGATGCATTGGTAGCTCTTGCAATGCTTCTGGCTGATATTCACTCCAAAATCGACAATTCTGGTTATTTACGTACCCATTGAGCCAAAAATGAGCTTCGTCGCTGAACACAATTTTTCGGTAAAAAAGTGGATCTTCGGTCAACTTTCCAAGAGCCCATTCACCAAAAATTCTACGTTGCGGTAGATCGTTCGGCTTCGATTTTTGGACCATCTGTATTTTGAAAGGCTTCACACCTAAATCCTTCCGCAAAATTTTCAACGATGTTGAGTAACTGAGGCCCAATTGCTGCGATCGGCTACGAATCGATAATTGATAGTCATCATTAACACTGGCCGATACAGCTGCGATATTTTCTTCAGTTCGTAGTCTACGTAAACGTGTTTAATGTCCAACAATGTAAATTTGGTGCGAAATTTAGTCACAATAGCCCGAATAACCGCTTCAGTGGGCCGATTAAACTGACCATTAAATGGAAGAAGCGCGCGATGAACTTTCTTAACAAAGCACGCATTTTGATAATAAAATTTAATAATTTGCAAGCGTTGTTCGTTTGTAAGACGATTCATGGTTAAATTATAAACCAAACTGAAGATGTTTGACAGTGAAACAAAACACGAAACGTGCGTGAGCTGTTTAAACCAGTGTTGCCAAAAAGATAATAGCTCAAAAATCTCCCTTTATAAATGTTTTTATCAGATGACGAGCTGAAAAATATATATATATCTGTCTCTATATTTTTTTTTTTTTTTTCCCCCCCCCTAAAAAAATATAAAAAAAAAAAAAAAAAAAAAAAATATATATAAAATAACAAAAAAAAAAAAGGAGAACCGGGGGGGGGGGAAAAAGAAAAAAAAAAAAAAAAGGATGGAAAAAAAAAAAATATTAAAAAAAAAAAATTTTTTTTTTTCAACAAAATCGTCCCAAAGCGTCGTATTTATAAGTTTTCTATGCTTTGACATAGTTCCGCAAAGTTTTATAAAAATCGGACAAGTACATTGTATGGCTGCCATACAAAAGATAGTTCTGAAAAATTTTTTTAATAAACTCTTTTTTGTTTTTTTTCCTTTCCTTTTAAACTTGTTACTGGTCACTTGTTATATTATGCTCGGGTGCTTCACCACCTTGCAGCATAAGCAACAGAAAATTAATCAAAGCAAATTGGTATGCAGAAAAAAACACTTTAAAAAAACATTGCAGAATTTCAGGCTGAAAATTTAACACTTAGAAACTCTCAATGCGTTATTCGCCGACTCTAAGTCTTAAATAACACACTGTGTTGTTGTTTGAAATGTGAACACGAAATAAAAAAAACTCCGCTGAGTTGATGTGGTTATCTTCGAAACAGCGATCCTTGTACGGACATACCATTTGCTATTCTAAAATGTTGTAATTAATCTCTGTTGATTTGTGTTGACTATATTGAACTATAAATTTTCACTGACCTCGAGCCAGCCAAATGCAAAAACTTAATAAAATTAAAAAAATTAGAAAAAAAATTATTGAAAACTTTTTTTTATTTTTTATTCCTACCCTAAAAAAAGTTGTAAAATCTTTTTGAAATTTTGAAAAAAACATTTTTTTTTTTTTAATTAAAAAAAAAAAAATTAAAACTTTTTTATTGACCTCATTCCTGCGTTTAAGAGAAAAAAAAAACAGATTGCAATTATCTTGTTTATTTTGGAAGATATTAATTTTTGTCTCTTTAAATTGGTCATTTCGCTCACTGTGGGGTTTTGGTCCCCCAAGACCTCTATATCGCTGTCGAAACAGCTAAAATTAATAAAATATCAACAAAAAATAAAACTACAAATGCAACAAATTTTTGGCACGGATAATGCTTATCTTTGATAATGATGTTAGATTTTAGATGTGCTTTAGTGTGAATAGCCTGTTATAGCCTTTTCGCATTGGCCTACATCCCACATCCACCATCCAACATGCGCGGTGAATGTACCTATCTCACAATGTTCGATTACGTTTTCAGCCGATAAATTTCAGATGCAACACTAAAATTGTCATTCACTGTTAAAAACTGTTATTCACCTTGAAATGTAAACAATGATGAGCAAGATAAAAGAAGAAGAAAATGTCGGAATCAGCCACAGGTATATCTGACACACTAAGGGCCGTTTTCTCATGTTGCTGTTTTTGCAAATCTAGGTGGATTTGTTGCGTTTCGTTTGCTCATGTTCAAGGCTAACCATCTAGATGGATTTCGTAGCAATGTACTTCATCCTCATTGATTTGAAAACAATGTACATGACAATTCATATTAAGTATTTTTATGAGTGCGCGATATGGTCACACTTAAAAAATTTTGAAATAAAAAAACAATTGCTGCAAAAAACAGTTAAATCTGAATTGTTAATAATTAAACCAAAAATTGAAAATATTGTATGTGCCTTTGGTATACCAGACACCTGCAGACATTGCTGAAGAGACGGATGCTAATACGAATTGCCCTAGGTCATTGCTTATGCTAAGTTCACACAGGCAACTAATTTGGCCAAAATGTGATTCAAATTGCCTTGATTATTGATTTTACTGTATTTAAAACTTAAACTATCGTTTTATATGCAACTAATTTGATCAAATTAGGCTAAAAAAGTTCCCTAATTTGGCCTATATAGCAAAATATTCATCAAAATTTGTCTAAATTATTTGCCTGTGTGAACTCAGCTATAGTCCTTTTTCTTAATCTCCAACCATATTTACAAGTGCTTGCGAAAAAAATTTGTCCTCCTCTGTGAAATGTTTGCTTTCTTTTTTTAAAATTGGCGCGCAAGGGACATATCAACGAACTAGCGAGTCCAAAAGGGCTACCAACTTACTTTTAGTGCCTCTTCAGACCTGCCGGTGTGACCGTAGTGCAAATGCCCAAACTCATAATCAATCTACATGAGACAACCAATTGCACGAAAACCACCTAGTTGCAAAATCTAGGTGGATTTTGATTTGAGCAAAAACAGGAACATGAGAAAACGGCCCTAAGAGAAAAAACCAAGCCGATTGTGCTTAATATCAAGCAGTTTTGATGCCAAAAGTACGGTAAGACGGAATATTCTTGGTTCCACGCCGATAATACTGAAATCAAGCACGAATTCCTGAAAATGAAATGCTTGGTTTTAAATATAGTCGGCTTCATATAAAGCATAGCTACTCTTGGTTGTGAGCATGGAAAGTTTCGATTTCTAGCATAGATCTCCTTGAAAATAAACATGAAAAATCTCGGTTTCAAGATTAGATCTCTTGGTTGTAAGCATAAAAAATCTTGATTTTGTTTAATATTATTTATTACGAATGAAAATCAAAATATTATAAAAATTATCACAAAAATTAAATACACTTAATTCTTATTGCGTTTTTTTTTCTGCAGCAAAAAGCAAAAAGCGTAAACTCCAAAAGTTTACGCCACAACAACAAATCATATAAGGAAAAATTACGCACTTTTTTGCTGTCCAGGGGTATGTATAAAAAATCAGCGTTAATGTGTAAACAGTTGAAGTGTTGTAAAATTATTCAAAGTATCGACAAAAATATTTGATATCACGCCATTTCGGGATGTATTTCTTAAAAATATGCGGCCACATCTACAATAATTAAATTTTTTTGTTAGTGTAACCACATTTGGCCAATAAATATATTGAGACATCAAAATAGCTCCTTACCATGGAGCAAATAATATTAGAGAGAAAGATTGCTCAGTCGACACCGCTTCTGTCAGAAAATTGTCAGCTGTTCGCTCTCATTTACGCTCTCTAGATACTTTTTGGTCAGCTGTTCGCTCATTCTGGATACATTTGGGTTATGGTCGTCTCGCTCTAACCACAGTGATTTCCCACTGGCACTTTGAAGTATCTTTTTGGGCACTATCGTTTAGCACCAGCAAAATTGAGAGGCAGCGCAATCGTTCTCTCTAATTCTAATTGCTCCATGTCCTTACACTCTGTCTGTAACAACACCTAGAGAGCCATCATCACCTACTGTATGCATAGTTGTAGTTTTCCTTCTTGATGCAGCTTCTCCAAACTACCCCAAACAGAAAAGTGCTACCTGCATCTCAAGTTCCATTTTTGACCCATTGGTCATTGAAAACTGATAGCACGTTGGTTCGCCAGTTGACTTATTTGGGCACACAAAACTTGGTTCCTCGCCGGCAGCAGGCAATTGAAGTAAGATCTTCCATAAGATCGTCTACGACTTCACCGACAACATCATGGCTCATTACATCATTAGCTTGATTTGTACACCTACAATCAATGCTTTAGGTAAGGTTAGGTTGCGATGGCTGAGAGCGACAAGTCGCTCTTCCCCTTAAGCCTCATGGGCCCGTTGCGATGCCATATATTCCCTGTTAAGCATTTAATCCAAAGGGGGGGTCAATACTGAACCATTGTGAGGACAGAATAAAGAGCAGGGAAATCTATCTCGGACATCTCCGAGAGATTGGTAAAGAAGTGTTAACCTAGGATCCCAAGTTTCCTAATACTCACAGCGGGGCAGTGGCACAGAAGGTGTTGTACCGTTTCCTCCTCTTCTTCATATCTACAACTTCTACAGAAGTCATGGTGTGATACGCCTATGCGTGCTGCGTGTCTGCCAGTAAGACAGTGACCCGTTAGGGCTCCTGCCAGAAGTGCTATGTGTTCCCTTCTGTAACGCAAAAGTGTGTTAGTTCGTTTTAGGTTGAACTTTGGCCACGTAAGTCTCGCTACTGAACACGAGGAAAGGTTTTCCCACCTGTCATTAGCAAAACGTAGTGTTTCGGTTTTTATGTGAAGCTTGTAGGTAGCTATAGGCATCCCTATCATGCTCTTCTCTGAAAGGAGCTTAATAGCAGAGCCTAGTCTGGCCAGTTTGTCCGGAGCGCGCCGCTCATACATATTTCAGCGCTTCTCTGTACTTTGTTTAGGTTATTCAGGACGTATTGTTTCCCGAGTGCTGGCCACCATACTAGTGACCCATATAAAAGTATTGGGCTTACCACGGCTGTGTAGAGCCAGTGTACTATAAATATATGGGGAAAATCCCCACTTCCGGCCTATAGCCTTTTTGAATGAGAAAAGAGCAATTGTTGCCTTTTTTATGCGGTCAGTTATGTTGTCATTCCAGAGTAGCTTCCTATCTAGAACGACTCCCAAGTATTTGGTATTGTCCCCAAAATTTAGGTTCACTCCGTTGATTTTAGGAGGGATGAGATTGGGAATTTTGTATCTCCTGGTGAAGAGTATTAGTTCCGTTTTGTCTGGATTTACGCTAAGACCGCAAGATATCGTCCACTGAGCTAATGTTGTCAGTCCGGTCTGCATGAGGTCACACAGCGTCTGTGGGAATAGTCCACATTCAAAATGCAATATCGTCCGTGTAGGCCACCACCATGTGTTCCTCCTCTTCCATCAACCGATGCAGTTGGTTAACTGTTACAATCCATAGTAGAGGAGAGAGAACACCTCCTTGCGGATTACCTCTACCAAAAAATCTGTGAGCAGTAACGCCTTCAAGTTTGGATTACACCGACCTGCTGGTTAGCAAATTGTCGATGAACCCTATCAGAGGCGTATGCGCTCCCACATTTGCCAAGGCAGAGGTGATGGCACTAGGTTTATTAGGTTGCGTTATTAGGTTGCGATGGCCCATTGCGCATTAAAGGCACCCTCTATGTCGAGGAATGCAACTAGAGATTACTCTTCCACTTCAAGAGATTTTTCAGTCTTTGAGACTAGGGAGTGTATGGCGGTTTCATGTCAATCAATGCTAAAAAAAAAAAAAAAAAAAAAAAAAAAAAAAAAAAAAAAAAAAAAAAAAAAAAAAAAAAAAAAAAAAAAAAAAAAAAAAAAGGAAAAAAAAAAAAAAAAAAAAAAAAAAAAATATATAAAAAAAAATTTTTCCTCCCCCAAAAAAAACACTTTTCTCCCGTTTTTCCAAAAATAAGCACACAAAATATATTGGTGTGGTGTTTTCTACAAAAAAAAGAGGTTTACAAAAAAGGTTGCTACAAAAACTAATTTTTTTTATTCAATCTTTGGATGGATAACTGGGTGGTCGTTCAGAACTTCTAGTCATAGATCTTCTGGACCTAATGGGGGCGTATGTGGTCAGGTAAAGCTGCTGATCGGTTCAACTTGGCGAACCCAGCGTGATCCTGGCTTACTACGTCCCAAGTCGACTCACACCTCCTCGTGGTGACCACCGGAAGCAGTGGCAATGCACCCGCATTTGCTGCTGACTAACGTGAGCGGCGACCCGCCCTTCCCTACAGGGTATAATATATAGGGTTAGTGCGTCGGGTTTGGTACCCACCACCGTAAAAAATCTCCACCAATGAAAACTGCGACTACAATGCCTCGGATACGGACCCCCCTGACGACGACCCACGCAAACGTTTTAAGGACCACGATTTGAGGATATGCACCTGGAATGTACGCACCCTCAACGGAGAGGGTGATGATATCGACTTGGTGAAAGTCCTCAAAAAATACTCATCGGACGTTACTGCACTCCAAGAAATGCGATGGATTGGATATGGGAAAAAGATAATAGCGCTACCAAAAGAGAAGAAAAAACCGAAACCACCTCCCTGGGAGATATACTACAGCGGGCATGTTTCCAAGCACGAGTTTGGGTGCGGCTTTGCAGTGAGTGATAGACTACTCCACTCAGTCATCAGCTTTACACCAGTTGATGAGCGGCTTGCCGCGCTTAGACTTAAGGCAAAATATTTTAATATTAGTCTTATCTGTGCACACGCGCCAACAGAAGACAAGGACACCTCGACAAAAGACGAATTCTATGAGCGCCTGGAACAACTATAAGAGCGCTGCCCCGATCACGACATAAAGATCGTGCTAGGCGATTTTAACGCGAAAATCGGGAGAGAAGGAGTCTTTGGTTCGACAGTCGGACGATTTAGCGTTCATGAAACAACCTCCGGTAACGGAGAGAGGCTAATAGACTTTGCTGCAGGCCGGAACATGGTCATAAGTAGTACGAGATTTGAACACCTCGACATCCATAAGGCGACCTGGAAGTCCCCTGATCAACGAACACGAAACCAGATTGATCACGTTGTGATCGACGGAAGGCACTCATCGAGTGTACTAGACGTGCGTACGATTCGAGGAGCCAACATAGACTCGGATCACTGCCTGGTTGCAGCCAAGGTACGCACGCGGCTCAGTGTGGCAAATGCCTCACCCTCTGGCACACGTCGAAAGCTAAACGTCGAGAAGCTGCAATCACAAGGGACCTCTGAAGCCTACAAAGCCAAACTCGCCCAACTGCTCAGGGAAACCTCCCCATCTTCTTCCGATATTTGCGAACAGTGGAATCGTATATCACACTCCATGAGTACGGCTGCCAAGGAGATACTCGGGTACTCCGAGTCCCCTCGAAGTCGGACTTGGTACGATGAGGAGTGCCGACTTGCTACTGCAGAAAAAGACGCAGCCTACAGGAGAACTCTGCAGTCGGGAGCAACGCGGGCTGTTAAGGAGCGATATCGGGAGAAAAAGAAAGAGCGGAAGCGCCTCTTTAGAAGGAAAAAGAGCGAGCAGGAAAGGCGCATGCGCGAGGAAGTCGAGATGTTATTCGGCATGAGTGAGACTCGAAAATTTTACCAAAAAATTAGGCAATTAACAGAAGGTTTTAAGCCCAGAGTCGCACAATGCAAAGACGAACACGGGAATCTGGTCACCGATCCGCAAGTGGCGCTTAACAAATGGAGAAGCTACTTCTCCAACCTACTGGGAGGCGATGACGAACATGATGCCGCCTCTAGAGAAGTAGCGATGCCACCAATCGACAACATAGAGATAGACCCGCCGACCCAACAGGAAGTCTGCTTAGCCATACAAAGGCTAAAGAACAATAAATCACCTGGCGCTGATGAGCTGCCCGCTGAATTGTTCAAGGCTGGAGGGGAAGAATTGGTAAGGTGCATGCACCAACTTCTTTGCCGTATATGGGTTGACGAAAGCATGCCCGACGATTGGAATTTAAGTGTTCTATGCCCAATCTTTAAAAAAGGAGACCCTGCAGTTTGCGCCAACTACCGCGGGATCAGTCTCCTTCCCATTGCATATAAGGTTCTGTCGCGCATTATTTGTGAACGTCTTAAGCCGCTTATTAACACACTGATTGGACCTTATCAGTGTGGCTTTAGACCTGGTAAATCCACCACAGACCAGATATTCACATTACGACAAATCCTGGAGAAGACCTATGAGAGAGGCATCAACACACACCATCTATTTGTTGATTATAAATCAGCCTTCGACACGCCGATAAGGTCAAGGTTTTTTTGAAGCCCTGTCCACCCTTGGTATACCAGCAAAGTACGTCCGTCTTTGCATGATGACGTTGAGAAGTACACAAAGCTCCGTCAAAATAGGAAAGAACCTTTCCGAACCATTTGATACCAAGAGAGGTTTTAGGCAGGGCGATACCTTATCGTGCGACTTCTTCAATCTACTGATGGAATATATACTGCGCCGGTGCCCACATGCCAACAGAACGGGCGCCTTTATTTATAAAGATCTAATGCTACTCGCATATGCCGATGATATCGACATCATCGGCAAAAACGAACGGGCGGTAAGCAGGGCGTTTTCAGAGATTGAGAGGCAGTCAGAACTGATGGGTCTAGCGGTGAATGAGGACAAGACGAAATACCTTGTATCCGCGGACAAAAAGTCCTTGCGTCTTGGACAATTTGTTACAATGGGAGAATACAACTTTAAAGTTGTTGAGGATTTTGTTTACCTCGGAACGACGATAACCAGCGACAACAACATCAGTCTGGAAATCCGACGAAGGATCACTCTTGCAAACCGATGCTTCTACGGGCTAAGTAGAGAGCTCAAGAGCAGAGACCTCAAGCGAAGAACAAAATTAGCCCTATACAAGTCGCTTATCATCCCAGTCCTGCAATACGGCGCAGAAGCATGGACAATGACAGCAGCGGATGAAGCGGCGATTGGCGTGTTTGAACGAAAGATTCTTCGGAGGATTTATGGACCTTTAAAAGTTGGCGATGTTTTCCGCATTCGAAATAATGACGAACTGTATGAGCTCTATGGGGACACCTGTCTGGTCAAGCGCATAAAGCAACAGCGGCTGCGCTGGTTAGGACATGTCACCAGGATGGACGAAGAAGCTCCAGTAAGGAAAGCTTATTATTCGAAGGCGGCTGACTACGGAGGAAGAGGCAGGCGGGGGAGACCTCGACTGAGATGGGATGACCAGGTTCGGGCAGACCTCGCCAAGCTTGGTTTGACCAATTGGTCCCAGCTCGCACGGAGCAGAAGCGACTGGCGGACATTGTTGGCAGCGGCCGAGACCGTCGAACGGTTGTGATGCATGCATCGGGCCAATCAAGAAGAAGAAGAAGACTGCATTCGAAACATTGAAAAAAGGCCCGCAACCTATAGTGGACGGAGTCATAAGGGCTCGAGTTCTTGGAGCTTGGGCTTGACGTAATTTTATTTGTTTTTTATTTCAAATCAGCACTGGTTTGTTGAAATTAAAAAAGTTACAAATTGTTCCAAAATTTTATCCTGCCTCTTAATCTTTGGATCATTCAAATTTCATAAGCACTTCCCGTGACCATAAAAAATACGTTATTACTTACACTAGTTTAAAACAAGTGAGAAAGTCGGTCGAGCCCGACTATAATATACTCTGTACCTCTCTCTCTCTCTCTCTCCCTCTCTCTCTCTCTCTCTCTCTCTCTCTCTCTCTCTCTCTGTAAGATTGTGCGGCGTTGGTTGTGAAAGGGTGGGTGGTGGGTGGCGGGGTGGCCGGGAGTGATTCAGATTCACTTATTTGCTCATAACTTGAGAACCGCTCGTCCGATCTTTATCATTTCTTTGGCAAATCGATACATATTGCTACTGACTAACTATCTCTAGAAGTTAAAAAAACCAACCAAAAAAATGGAAATTTTATTTTTTAAAAGGGGTGGGGGTGGGGGGGTGGAAAAAAAAAAAAAAAATAATCTCAATATAAAATAATACATTATACATATCAAACCCAAACCCCTAATAAATATCTTTTTTTCTTGGGGATATGGAGAAGAAAAGAAAAAAGAGGAAAGATGGGACGAAAAGACGGAGGAAAAAAAAAAGAGAAATATATCGAGAGAGAGATAGGTATATCTCCTCTGGGGTTTTTATGGTGATCAAGAAGATATATATATAATTTATAGGGGGGGGAAATGATTCCTTCTCCCTGTTACTATCCTTTGCAAAAAAAAATATTACCTAAGGGTATTATATATTCTTCCGAGAAGTTTGCGAACGCATATAAATATTCATTTCCGACCCCATAAAATATATATATTCTTGATCAGGGTGACGAGCTGAGTCGATTGAGCTTGCAAAGGGTATTATAATTTTGCCCAGAAGTTTGCAACGCATAGAAATATTCATTTCCGACCCTATAAACTATATATATTCTTGATCAGGACGACGAGCTGAGTCGATTGAGCTTTGTTCGTCCGTCTGTCCGTCTGTCTGTTTCTACGCGAACTAGTCTCTCAGTTTTAAAGCTATCGAGCTGAAACTTTGCACAGAGTCTTCTTTTTACTGCACACTGCTAATATGTCGGAACCGACCGGATCGGATGACTATATCTTATAGCTGCCATAGGAACTATCGGTCGAAAAGTGGGTCTTTGTGAGAAAAACTTTTTTGTTTTTAATGTTAACGGCTCCCACTTCAGCAATTATTAATTCTATACGCTTTCACATAGATTAGGAAGTTTTTGTCCAAATCGGATGACTATATCTTATAGCTGCCATAGGAACTATCGGTTGAAAAGTGGGTCTTTGTGAGAAAAACTTTTTCGTTTTTAATGTTAACGGCTCCCACTTCAGCAATTATTAATTCTATACGCTTTCACATAGATTAGGAAGTTTTTGTCCAAATCGGATGACTATATCTTATAGCTGCCATAGGAACTATCGGTTGAAAAGTGGGTCTTTGTGAGAAAAACTTTTTCGTTTTTAATGTTAACGGCTCCCACTTCAGCAATTATTAATTCTATACGCTTTCACATAGATTAGGAAGTTTTTGTCCAAATCGGATGACTATATCTTATAGCTGCCATAGGAACTATCGGTTGAAAAGTGGGATTTAATGAGAAAAACTTTTTTGTTTTTAATGTTAACGGCTCCCACTTCAGCAATTATTAATTCTATACGCTTTCACATAGATTAGGAAGTTTTTGTCCAAATCGGATGACTATATCTTATAGCTGCCATAGGAACTATCGGTTGAAAAGTGGGTCTTTGTGAGAAAAACTTTTTCGTTTTTAATGTTAACGGCTCCCACTTCAGCAATTATTATTTCTATACGCTTTCACATAGATTAGGAAGTTTTTGTCCAAATCGGATGACTATATCTTATAGCTGTCATAGGAACTATCGGTCGAAAAGTGGGTTTTTATGAGAAAAATTTTTTGGTTTTTAATCTTAACGTGTCTCACTTCAGCAATTATTAATATTATGCGCTTTTACAAAGATTTTGGAAGTTTTGGTCAAAATCGGATGACTATATCTTATAGCTGTCATAGGAACTAGCGGTCGAAAAGTGGGTTTTATTTAGAAAAATTGTTTGTTTAAATGCTGGCGTTCTTAAACTTTGATGTATTAAAACATTTGCAAGGGTATAAAACTTCGGCACAGACGAAGTTAGCCCCGCCCCCTCTTTTTTTTTTACCCCCCCCCCCACCTCCATTAATTATTATAAAAAACACCCCCCTTTAATTTTAAAAATTTTTGCCAAAAACGGATGAATATATCTTTTAGCTGCCATAGAAACTATCGGTCGAAAAGGGGAGGTTTTAATGAGAAAAACTCTTTTTTAAAAAATAAACCCCCCCCCTCCGGCGTTTTTAAATATTACACGCTTTTACACAGATTTAAAAGTTTTGGCTCGGAGGACTACACCCAAAAAAATTTGTATCAATATCACTCTGATACACGTTGTCTCAAATCGAAACTGAAACTAGTATCATTTTTTTTTTTTGTATCAATGCAAAATGAAGTATAAGATTGAAACTTCGAATATTTATTTGATGCGCAGAAGTATTAATTTGAAACTAAACAATTTTTTTTTATTTCGAAAATTCGAAGAATGTATGAATTGTAAAACGAAGCATGCCGAACGTCACAGCTGGCGATGCTTGACATGTCACATTTAGTGATTTTACTTTTTTGTAAATAAATGTGTACTTAGTTAAAAGTAAAGGCTATGGAGGACCCTTTCCCAGACGACGTGATAAAGATAAATAAATGGATTTCAAATGGCGCATATTTGCAAGGTAAGTATAAGTTCGAGCAAGAGGCATACGGTGACTACTGGTTAAGCAACATTCGCGTGTATACGAGGCATACTGTGAGAGACAAATGTTTAGAGGGGTGTCCACACTTGACGAATTCAATTTAATAGTATAAACAAACTACATTTTGATAGAGTTTAAAATTAAAAAAATAGAGGAAAGCTAACTTCGGCTCAACAGAAGTTTATATACCCTTGGAGCACGATATATTTCTGCCTGTTTTTTATATGGCAGCTATACGATATATTCATCCGATTTTTATCAAACTCTCTAAAATTGTGTTGAGACAGATAATCATTATAACTGAAACGTGCAAAACAAAAAAAATTTTCTCACTAAAACTATTTTCTCGACCGATATTCCTAGGCAGTAAATGCTATAGTGATTTGGCACGTGAGGATAGCATTAAAAACAAAAAAGTGTTTCATACTAAAACTTTTTTCAGATCTATCTTTTGTATGGCCGCTATACTATATAGTGGCCCGATTTGCAAAAACTTGCTGAAATTATGTGAAAAACATAAAAAACTTATAAATACGAGGTTTGGTAGCGATAGCATTGAAAACCAAAAAGTTTTTCTAACTAAAACTACTATTTCAACCAATCGTTCCTATGGTAGCTATATGCTATAGTCGTCCGATTCGGCCGGTTCCGACAAATATGCAGCGAATTTGTACCAAAAGACTTCGTGCAAAGTTTGGTTAAGATAGCTTTAGAAACAGACGGACGGACGGACAGACGGACATGGCTATATCAACTCAGCTCGTCACGCTGATCAAGAATATATATACTTTATGTGGTCGGAGATGCTTCCTTCTATGCGTTACAAACATCCGGACAATTTTAATATACCCTCTCCAAGGGTATTAAAATTATATAAAATGTTTTGTTTTAATTTTAATGGCAGATTATAATGAACTGAATTTATACTACAAAGATAAGAAAAAAATATTAAATTAATAAAAGCTAGTATCAAAATGAAACAAAAAGTTTGATAGTTGAATTATCAAATTAATAAGACCTAGTGTCAAATTGATACTTAAATGTCAATACAATAAAGTGTCAACCTGATACACGTTAGTATCAATTTGAAATCCCTCGAAATATCATGTTAATACTTTCGAAGATAGCAATTTGATACTTGGAGTCTTAAAGAGAATTCGATACTCAATGGTTTCAAATTGATGTCTAAATTTGATGACAACTTTTTTTGGGTGTATATCTTAAAGCTGTCATAAAAACTATCTGTCGAAAAGTGGGTTTTATTTAGAAAAATTGTTTCTTCGGTCGGTTAAATTAAATTTAGAAATTTTTGTTGTTGTTGTTCCTGGGGTTGTTTTTGTATTTCGGATCAAGTTGGCTAAATATATAAAACATACCCAATGTTTGCAAAAAAATTTTGAGAACCGATTATCGAATTGTAATAACGTTCAGAATTTATTATTAAGTTATTCTGGTGTGAAATAGGACAATTTTGACCGGTCAATAAACAGGGGAGTTATGGGGTATCAGTCAAGTCAAAATATTGAAAATCTACTTTTTTTGCCACTCTATTTGTCCTAGTTCCGTTATTTTTTAACCGCTCAAAAACATCCGAATTCATAGCTAAACTATCCGCTATTCCAAAATTATTTGAACAGATTATAACCTCTTCCCTACAGCACTATTGTAAATCGATTTTATCACCTTTCCAACATGGATTTACAAAGTGTCGGTCAACTGCGACCAATTTACTTGAATTTACCTCAATGGTTAACGATGGATTCCTTTAAAAAAACAAACTGATGTCATCTACACCGACTTCAGTAAAGCATTTGATTCTGGAACCATGATCTGCTCTTTGTTAAAACTTGATCGTTTAGGATTTCCCCTCCCCTTTTCTACTCTGGATTTCATCCTATTTAAAAGATAGAACTCAAAAAGTTCTGCTTCGTTCTAACACGTCAAAGCCTGTCTTTGTCACTTCTGGTGTGCCACAAGGCAGTCACCTCGGCCCTTTGTTTTTACTCTTTTTATTAATGATCTCCCCACAATAATTTCGGATTGTCGGATACTTATGTACGCCGATGATGTAAAACTTATTTTATCTTTTTAACGACCCGATGCACTCCATCAAACTGCAAGATGACTTAAACTCCTTGCAGTCCTGGTGTCTGATTAATCAATTACACCTTAATTGCTCCAAGTGCATGTTCATGACGTTTCATCGTTGCAAGCCCTCGCTAGCTACCTATACGATTGGCAATGAACCCTTGGAACGAATCTCTACAGTCGTTGATCTTGGAGTTCTTTTTGACCCCAAATTGAGTTTCAATCCTCATATCTCCTCTATTGTTAATAGAGCAAATGGTGTACTCGGATTCATTAAACGTTGGTCGAAAGAGTTTAATGATCCATATACCACAAAGCTTTTATACACTGCTCTAGTCCGTCCTGTACTTGAATACTGCTCGTCCGTCTGGTGTCCGCAGTACAAAAAGCATATAGATCGTATTGAATCTGTTCAGAAGCAATTCTTGCTTTTGCCCTACGTGGCTTAAATTGGGACCCTAACCTTCGTCTGCCATCGTACTCTAACAGACTCTTGCTTATTGACCTTCCTTCGTTAGCTAACCGTAGAACAGTATTAGGTGTTTCTTTTCTTCATAAACTAATTATTGGTGATGTAGATTCTTCAGAACTTTTAGGTCGCCTTAACTTCTCCGTTCCTTCTAGGCCAACCAGAAACTATTTTCCTTTAATATTGCCTGGATGCACAACTGATTATGCAAAGCACAATCGATTTCGCGTCTTATGTAAAAAATTATAATGATCTCTATCACCTGCTCTCAACAGATCTCTCTCTCTTCTCTCTAAAAACGTCCCTCTATAATTATCTTAGGGGAAATCTCTGACCTCTCCTGGCTGTGAGTAGGGGCATAGCTTGCCGGACTGGCTAAAAAATCTTCCCCCACCGGGTCAGAGATTTCTGTTTATTTAATTTTAAGTTTATCTTATAAATTTTTTATTTTTAGTTAGTTTTAAATTTCACATTTAGATAGTATTTTTTTTTTTTTTCTCTTTTCTTAAAATTTGTTTTCTTTATATCTGATTTATTTTAGTTTTATTATTTTATTATTATTTTTTTTTCCTTTGCTCCTATTTAGGTTTTGGTTTTTTTTTTTTTTTTTTTTCATCTTCTCTATCTCCATATCATTAAAGTTTTTGGTTTGGTAGCTCTAATAACGTCTCTGACTACAATTGGCTGTGAATCGGGGCATAGCTGGCCGGACGGGCAAATAAAATTCCCCCATTGTGTCAGATTCGTTATTAGTTATTCTGTAATTTCGTTAGCTTTTTCTTTGTTAGGCTTTCTTAGTAAATAAGGCTTTTTATAATGTATGTGTAATTGAGTTGACAGCCTTTTTTGTCGACTAAATAAATAAATAAATAAAAAAAATAAAAAAAAAATTTTTATTTTAAAAAAAAAAAAAACAAAAAAAAAAAATTTAAATTTTACAAAAAATTTAAAAAAAGGGGGTTTTTTTAAAACAATAAAAAATTTTAAAAAATGATATTATTTATAATTTTTAAAGTTTTTCAATTAAGTTTGTATTTATCTGGCGACCCTTCAAATTTTTAATTAGTGAGTTTAGCTGGCTCGAGGTCCGAAAACGAAACTCACTAACAAAACTCACTAATTAAAAATTAGAAAGGTCGCCAGATAAATACAAACTCTATATAAGAGACGACACGCTCTCTTGTTATGTAAACGAAACTAGCAAAAGTTTCAAGAAACAACGCAAACGCGTTTTTGAACGCTTGCATTCAAAATTAACGATTATTTACACCAAAAAGTTGAAGACAATGTAACTTGTCCTATTTTTTACCGGGTGTTTATAAGACCCTAATAGAACGCTTAGACAAATAAAAAAAAAATTTCTGAAGGTATACAGTACCCTTAAATAGCTCTGCTCCATTTATCCGTACTAACTTCTGCGAAATAATATGGTTTTTTGGTACATAATCATGGACTTTGGCATTGTGGTCATAGCTACCGGTATGGTAGCTACAACTATTTGCAAGCATACATACATGCTGTTTTTTTTTTATTATAGCAAACCCGGCGACAGATGCACATTGATAAAGTCTCGGCTGGAATAGATGCATCAAGTGAAATGTGGACATGCTGATGATGCCTGACCAAAGACCGCCTATATTTAGGCCTCCATCTGCAATTTCCTTGTCCTAATCCATAATCTGTGCGCACATCTATCAATTATGAACCGCTAGTCAGACATTCATCCGCCTAAGCCTGATAAATTCTCACATTTGTAAGCCGTTTCAGCCACTGTGCCATAAATATATACAAAAAAGAATTGTCATATTATTTTCAACGCCTGAAATCCACCAAAGTTCAAAGCCTTTAAGCAAGGCCAAAAGCAATTAAATGCTGCCACATACAAGCATGTCTATATATGGTATATACATATATTTGGCCTATCTTTTGGTATACACACACACACACACATTCAGGATAATAATTTCTGAATGTTGCCCGCGATGATGCAAATCCTCAAGCATTTAAGCTCTGCTCATTTATCACAAATTTTCTCATTTGGCTCCCAAACCCAAGTCGAGGAAAATTAATATGCGAAAATAAATTATCAGACTAAATGAGGAACGTTTACCGCAGTCAGCCAAAGGTTAAGTGGGAATTCCATTTCTTCACGCATGTTTTTTGCGCCCATTTCGGCTTCGTTGGACACAGCACTAAACATCATTTGTTATGGCAAATGTCTGTCAACTGACTGTTCCATTTTTTTTTGCCTGCTTAAAGCCCACAGCAAACTTCATAAAATATATAAGTCCAAGGGGTAATTGAAAGTTGGTCAAGTGGAAACATCTGACAAGAAGTTGGGAATACATACTCATTCGCTCTGCATGTAATGGACGTTGCTCAACGGCTTGTAAAGCGATAAAATTCCACTACTTTTGTGTATCAATTTAAAGTACTTTAAAGACTTCACTTAATTCCCTTTCCGTGGCCAATTCCAGCCGGAACCTGTTCACGTGCCGTGCTGTGAGATAATCTTTACAATAATGAGGCCTAATTTGAGCGCATTCATTTGGAAAATTAAAAATTAAATTGCTTGTCTTGTTGTTTTCGTTTTCGTTTCTTTTTTGATATTATGAAAATATTGTAACAATCTCCGGTAATAAATCTCATTAATATGACTGGGAAAAAAATAAAGAAAGAAAACCGTTGACAGTTTATTAAACGAAACAGGCGTATTCTTGATTGCCTAACTTATTTAAGCTGAGTTGTTTTTTTCTTTAGAGTCTTTTTTAACTGCCAAACAAAATCAATCAAACTCAATATGAAACCACTCTGCTGTTGCTCCGCATCGATGACGCGTTGATAAGATTATTGTATAATAATAAAAAAAAATTCTAACCATACAAACAAATTTGCATACAAGCCAGACTCAACAAAAAAGCGTAAAGTTTCTATGGCATACCAAAGGGGGCAAAGCAAAAAACCCACACAAAGTCCCTTTGGGCAAATGCATGTTTAAAATTGTATTTTACTTCCAGCCAGATGCTACACATCGACAGCAGGGCTTGGGCTATGGTTACGGCAACAAATACACCCGTAAATAGTCAGGCACACAATAACCGGAAAGCAATTGCTTCACGGCATTCGAGTCGCTGAAATATTAGCCTCGTTTGCTGCTACAAACGCAGCTCAGGTCGCGCCTCCAGGAGGCAGGAGAGAGAGAAAGAGAGTGAGAGTTAAGCGCCATACATATTGAAAATTTCGCGCACGAATTGCTCAAATAAATATTTAAATATTTGAGCGGCTTCTTTTGGTTTTTTGATTGGGGCTTACGGAGATTTTCGAATAGGCAAGTAAGTGAATGATATGCATTGGCCTTGAGCCTTGCCTTTCATTCAGATTGCATTTCGTTGAAGAACTTATGGCGAATTTACACTGCGGTGGTACGACTTTTTCTGGGGCTACGACCTTTGAGGTGTTAACATTGTGGGAATGTCAATCAGCTTTTGTTTTGTTCATTATTCGCCATTTAAAGGGAGTGCGAACAATGGCAAACGCCATCTAATTAGAACCATAATGCATGAATTCCACAGCACCGTTGAGGAGGACATCAATCTGCTGTCCCAGAATATCCATCAATGCAATTCACATTCATCACAAATCGACATTCTACACCATGATGCAATCCTTTGGATGGACCGTACGCCGAGTAACCAAATCTGTGACTGCCAACAGCTATTTGATTACCAATTAGCATATTGTTAACCAGAGTCAGTTCTAACAACAATAAGTCCCATTCGAATGAATCATTAACTAATCTATTGTATTTTTTGGATGCTTTTGGGAGGCCGACATGCCCGCCCAATTTAAAGAATTTTTTTTGAATGCACGCAGGTTCATGGAATATGTATCGGAATGACAGCTGTCTATAAAAATTGCACAATGCACAAGGTAGTAGATTCTACGACAGTTTCAAATTCAAAGTAAACTGCCATCATTTTGTAGGACCACGACGGTGATTCACTTACACTGCTCGACAGCATTTTTCTCCAAACCTCCAAAACCAACTTTTTCTAAAGTAAATTGACCCGCTGATCACGAAAATCACCATATAAAAAATTCTATGTTATGTTTTTTTAATTGAACAGTAAAAACTATTCAATTTACTTTTTTTTTTGTTTGTTTGGGATTTTTTAGCTGGCTCGAGGTCAATGTTTTTACGTGCTTATTAAAAACAAACAAACACGAGTTTTGATTTTCCAATATATTTCAAACCCCTTCGGGATTCGTCTTCAGGGCTGTAAACAGTATAACACAAAAACAACCAATTTATATTACATAATTCTAGACAAAAATCGTATAAGTGTACGTACAAAAGGCACAGCTCCGCTTCAGTCAGCTGTGGAGTTGATAACTAATTTGATTTTCTGTTGTGGTCAAGTAAATGTCTGTATAAATGCGCAAATTTTCTGTGTCTTGTTTGGAGTTCATCCTTCTATGTATTGGTGTGGATATGATGTGGAGCATTTCCAAGGTAATAGAAGGATGAACTCCAAACAAGACACAGAAAATTGCGCGCATTTATACAGACATTTACTTGACCACAACAAAAAATCAAATTAGTTATCAACTCCACAGCTGACTAAGCGGACGCTGTGCTTTTTTGTACGTACACTTATACGATTTTTGTCTAGAATTATGTAATATAAATTGTTTGTTTTTGTGTTATACTGTTTACAGCCCTGAAGACGAATCCCGAAGGGGTTTGAAATATATTGGAAAATCAAACTCGTGTTTGTTTGTTTTTAATAAGCACGTAAAAAACATTGACCTCGAGCCAGCTAAAAAATCCCAAATAAAAAACATAGGTCACTATCCATAACAACATATATTCAATTTACTTTAAAATAAGACCTCACATACAGAAATCGGACATGAAATGGCTTTTTTATTCAAGTTTTGGTGAAAAAGGGCAGACTGACAAGTTTTCAAATTACTTTAGCATTTATAAAAACCAAGTGATTCTTACACTCAAGAGTCAGATAATTTAATGTTCCCCTGATCGTACGTTACACTGTGACGGTTTGACACTTAAGTGTGACGCTACTGGACGCAGTGTGAACCGAACCTTAGTTGCTGTTAAAAATTATTATTGGCGTGTTTACCCCTAGAAAATTATGGTTAATTTTAATTTAATTTCTAAGAACGTTTGGTAAATTAAGTCCAAAAAAGGCCAAATTGAAATGCAAAAAGAGCGTTAACTTATTTTGCAATGTTTACGGGTTGCATGTTAAAACTATCGAACGACATAACAAAATGGAGTCGCTTTAAATAACGTATTTAATTACTTCAAACTGTCAATAAAAAATTAAGGTGCTAATGGGGTTCCACAACTGTTATGCGTAAATTGCCGTAGAATTTCGCAAAAGAAATCTTCAGAAGAAAAAAATAATGTATTTGATAGTCTAATGATTTAAAGGGTACAACAAGAGATCCAGAGTTCGCTTGAAAAAATTGATACGAAATCTTCGGTATTTCAGGCTAGTTTTCAGGTAACACGGGTCTAGCCGAGCAATAATCAAAGATCCTTAATTGTCATTCCTACAGATTAATTCAAAGTTTTCATATAAAATTTTCAAATTCAAATAATTATCAACAGTTTTCACAATGTCTCTGAAATTTCACTTTCTGATCTCGAACCTTAACGCCTTTTATGAAAATTTGAGTGTCGAAAGCGATGAGAAACGAGAGAGGATTCACCAGGAAATGATGTCAATTAAGCACAGGTACCAAGGCAACAGGGGCTTTAATAATTATTGTCATGTACTCATCTGAGAGTCTCAAAGAATCGCATTCTACTGCAAAAAGTGGTGCCCTATATTTTGAAAGTGATTAAAATGAAATTTTATTGATTTTGCAATAAATATGTTTTATTAGAATTATTCTACGCCGGAGCTCACTAAAACCACTCAAAAACAGCCCACAGCCACAGAAAAAAACAGCCCCAGCGGCATCTCAAGAAAACTATAGTTTTGTCCATTTCACCAAAAAATTCATAAAAAATCTACCTTTGTCCGATTTCTGTATGTGAGGTCTTATTTTAAAGTAAATTGAAAATTTTTTACTGTCCAATTAAAAAACATAACAATTTTGTAAAGTTATGAATCTACAAGCGTTTTAATTTCGATAAATTTTGAAATTTAGCAAAATAAAATAATTTTTTTTATTTATTTGAGCCCATAGCTTTAACAGCACAGATCCCAGCTCAGTTTTGTCAGAGAACAAACTGTTTGGCCAAGTATTTTCTTTTTAAAATTTGTTTAGAGCTTTCAAACCGATTGAAAAACAAAAAGGTTATGAGAGTTTAAGTGGAGGCAACTTTTGGAAAAATCGAAAAAACCGTTTATCGATAATATCTCGATAACGCGTCGATAGAATTTGTTTATATGGCGATTTTCGTGATCAGCGGGTCAATTTACTTTAGAAAAAGTTGGTTTGGTCCATTGGGGGAAAATCGACTCTCATTTTGTCGAGCAGTGTTATTTGCTCATAACTTGAGAACAGCTCATCCTTATCATTATCTTATCATTTCTTCGGCAAATCGATACATATTGCTAATGACTAACTATCTCTAGAAGGTACAAATAGATGATTTGATTTGATCTACAAATCTGTGGGAGATATGAAATATGGCGTGGCGAAAATTAAACTTGATCTTACCCTACCTTTTGGGGGGGGGGGCGCGGACAGACGGGGGGGGGGTTTTTTGTTATGATTCTCTTCTTCTTGATTGGCCCGATGCATGCATCACAACCGTTCGACGGTCTCGGCCGCTGCCATCACAATGTCCGCCAGTCGCTTCTGCTCCGTGCGAGCTGGGACCAATTGGTCAAACCAAGTTAGGTCTGCCCGAACCTGGTCATCCCATCTCAGTCGAGGTCTCCCCCGCCTGCCTCTTCCTCCGAAGTCAGCCGCCTTCGAATAATAAGCTTTCCTTACTGGAGCTTCTTCGTCCATCCTGGTGACATGTCCTAACCAGCGCAGCCGCTGTTGCTTTATGCGCTTTACCAGACAAGTGTCCCCATAGAGCTCATACAGTTCGTCATTATTTCGAATGCGGAAAACATCGCCAACTTTTAAAGGTCCATAAATCCTCCGAAGAATCTTTCGTTCAAACACGCCAATCGCCGCTTCATCCGCTGCTGTCATTGTCCATGCTTCTGCGCCGTATTGCAGGACTGGGATGATTAGCGACTTGTATAGGGCTAATTTTGTTCTTCGCTTGAGGTCTCTGCTCTTGAGCTCTCTACTTAGCCCGTAGAAGCATCGGTTTGCAAGAGTGATCCTTCTTCGGATTTCCAGACTGATGTTGTTGTCGCTGGTTATCGTCGTTCCGAGGTAAACAAAATCCTCAACAACTTTAAAGTTGTATTCTCCCATTGTAACAAATTGTCCAAGACGCAAGGACTTTTGTCCGCGGATACAAGGTATTTCGTCTTGTCCTCATTCACCGCTAGACCCATCAGTTCTGACTGCCTCTCAATCTCTGAAAACGCCCTGCTTACCGCCCGTTCGTTTTTGCCGATGATGTCGATATCATCGGCATATGCGAGTAGCATTAGATCTTTATGAATAAAGGCGCCCGTTCTGTTGGCATGTGGGCACTGGCGCAGTATATATTCCATCAGTAGATTGAAGAAGTCGCACGATAAGGTATCGCCCTGCCTAAAACCTCTCTTGGTATCAAATGGTTCGGAAAGGTTCTTTCCTATTTTGACGGAGCTTTGTGTACTTCTCAACGTCATCATGCAAAGACGGACGTACTTTGCTGGTATACCAAGGGTAGACAAGGCTTCAAAAAACCTTGACCTTATCGGCGTGTCGAAGGCTGATTTATAATCAACAAATAGATGGTGTGTGTTGATGCCTCTCTCATAGGTCTTCTCCAGGATTTGTCGTAATGTGAATATCTGGTCTGTGGTGGATTTACCAGGTCTAAAGCCACACTGATAAGGTCCAATCAGTGTGTTAATAAGCGGCTTAAGACGTTCACAAATAATGCGCGACAGAACCTTATATGCAATGGGAAGGAGACTGATCCCGCGGTAGTTGGCGCAAACTGCAGGGTCTCCTTTTTTAAAGATTGGGCATAGAACACTTAAATTCCAATCGTCGGGCATGCTTTCGTCAACCCATATACGGCAAAGAAGTTGGTGCATGCACCTTACCAATTCTTCCCCTCCAGCCTTGAACAATTCAGCGGGCAGCTCATCAGCGCCAGGTGATTTATTGTTCTTTAGCCTTTGTATGGCTAAGCAGACTTCCTGTTGGGTCGGCGGGTCTATCTCTATGTTGTCGATTGGCGGCATCGCTACTTCTCTAGAGGCGGCATCATGTTCGTCATCGCCTCCCAGTAGGTTGGAGAAGTAGCTTCTCCATTTGTTAAGCGCCACTTGCGGATCGGTGACCAGATTCCCGATCGAGAATATAAAGGTTGATTTTTTTAAGAGCCTCAGTGCAATAAGTATATGTGCAAATATGTTTTCGTTTCTCTCTTCCTCAATAGTAACAGAACATATGTTCTAGGTATGCAAAAGTCTTTTGTTGTTATCTATTTTTAGAATGCTTTTGCATAATTCTTCTTTGGTCATCATTCTTAGTACCGTTATCACACATTTGAGTGGCGAGATTTGATTTTCTTAGGAAATAAGTTTATGTGCAAAAACCAATTAGTGTGCATTTAATGGTCGGCGTGCAACAAATTGGATGTGTTTTGATAAAAATGAAAAGTTGAGAGTAAATTAAGTAGTTGTTGCAGAAACACAAAAAAAAATTTTTAAATTTTCCTAAGAATGCCGCGTGGAACACATTTATCAGCTGAGGAACGCGGACGAATCCAAGGATTGAACGAAGGTGGGGCTACCATCACTGAAATAGCTTCCAGAGTGTCTCGACACAGAAATACGATAGCTAATTTCTTAAAAAATCCAAGCTCCTATGGTCAGATTAAACGCAGTGGCAGACCGAGCCACATCGACGATAGGTGCAAGCGTGAGATTAAGCGCCTGGCTGTAAACAATCAAATGTCTTGTACAGGCATTAAACGTCATTTAGAGCTCAATGTCGGTAGAAGACGGATCCATCAAATTTTAACTGAAAATTGTAACCTTAAACATAGTTCCCGGGTGGCTGTACCGATGCTATTGCCACGCCATCTTAAGGCTCGTTTGGCGTTTGCTGACAGGTACAAATTTTGGACCGAAGAATTCCGAAACGTTATTTTTTCGGATGAAAAAAGTTTAATCTTGATGGTCCTGATGGCTGTCATAAGTATTGGCGTGACTTAAGAAAAACCAAGAGAAACTCGCCATAAGAGGAATCACGGCGGTGGATCACTGATGATTTGGGCCTGTTTCGGATATGCAGGAAAGTCTCGGCTATGTTTTATTCCAATAAGAACAAACTCAGAAATCTATATTCAATTGCTGGAGAGTGAATTAATAGATTTTGCAGACGATCTTTACGAAGATAGATGGATTTTTCAACAGGACAACGCTCCAATCCACACATCAAAAGCCACAAAGGCTTATTTTTCTTCAAGAAAAATACCTGTACTGGAGTGGCCGGCTATCAGTCCTGACTTGAACCCAATTGAGGACCTCTGGGGTATCCTCTCAGCCAGGATTTATAAAGGTGGGAGGCAGTTCGACTCAATTAAGCATTTAAAGTACGCTTTGCTTGCAGAATGGGAGTTAATAAGCAATGAAACTCTCCAAAATCTGGCAGATTCCATGCCAAACCGCCTTGCAAAAGTCTTAGAGGCAAAAGGAAAGCACATTAACTATTAAAGTTGATCAAAAGTTTGAACTTAATACAAAATTTTAAGAACTATATAAAATGCACATATACTTATTTCCTAAGAATGAAATACATTTGTTAAATAATAATTTTTTGTTAATAAATATTGAAGTACTGTAAGGCAGTTCTTAGTTACTGGCTCTAGAGCTATAAGTAAAAAATATACTTGGCTTGAATCGTTTGGTTTAAAACAAGGTTTTTCCAAAATGTTAATGCACATATACTTATTGCACTGAGGTATATTAAAATATTTTTATTAGCACCGAAAAAGTTAAAAAACGAGAAAGGCAAAGCTAACTTCGTCTGTACAGAAGTTTTGATACACTTGAAATAGCTTGTCATAACGGTTAGTGACTTCGACCAAACTTCGCAAATTAGCTTAAAAACATGACATATGACCGTGTTTGAGAGCGATTATATTGAGAACAAACCTGTTTTTATACCCTTGGAGAGGGTATATTAAAATTGTCCGGATGTTTGTAACGCACAGAAGGAAGCATCTCCGACCACATCTATATTTATAAAAGAGTTCAACCTGACTAACTGACTGACTGACAGTAGTTATATCTTATGCTGAAAGTGAATGTTAAGATCGGATCTTGGAAAATTCTGTCGGGAAATGTGGAAAATTCGCTGAAAACTGTTGTATGAAACTTTTTTGTTTCAAAGATCTATATGGAAATTCAACAACAACTGCATACCAATCTTCCGGAAAATTTACCTCCCTGGGTGGAAAGTGGGTGATCAAGGTTGTTTGGGCGAAACTTTAGTGGCAATAACGACAAAATTCTTTCCAAAATTAAAAAAAAACATATTAAAAAAAATATTATACAAATTTTAATAAAAATTACACAAAAAACGAAAAAAAAAAATAAAAATATAGTAAAAAAATTTTATTTTTTTTTACCGAAAAAAAACAAAAACAAATAAAAAAAAAATATATTAAAAAAAAAACAATTTTTTTTTTTTATTTTTCGGGAAAAAAAAACCAAAAAAAAAAAAAAAAAAAAGGGGAAAAATATGTATGGTAAAAATTTTTATACCCTTGGAGAGGGTATATTAAAATTGTCCGGATGTTTGTAACGCACAGAAGGAAACATCTCCGACCACATAAAGTATATATATTCTTGATCAGCATGACGAGCTGAGTTGATATAGCCATGTCCGTCTGTCCGTCTGTCCGTCCGTCTGTCCGTCTGTCCGTCTGTTTCTATGCTATCTCCTCCGTCAGTTTTAAAGCTATCTCAACCAAACTTTGCACGAAGTCTTTTGGTATAAATACGCTGCACATTTGTCGGAACCGGCCGGATCGGATGACTATAGCATATAGCTGCCATAGGAACGATCGGTTGAAAAAGTAGTTTTAGTGAGAAAAACTTTTTTGTTTTCAATGCTATCGCTCCCAACCCCCGTATTTATAAGTTTTCTCAAATACAAATCGGGCAACTATATAGCTAGCTTACACAGATAGGTCTAAGTCTTAAAAATTTCAATGCTATTTTAAAGTTTTCTATGCTTTCAAATAATTTCAGCAAGTTTCATGAAACAATATATAGTATAGCTGCCATACAAAAGATAGGTCTAAAAAAAGTCTTAGTGAGAAAAACTTTTTTGTTTTCAATGCTATCGCTCCCAACCCCCGTATTTATAAGTTTTCTATGCTTTCACATAATTTCAGCAAGTTTCATGCAAATCGGGCAACTATATAGTATAGCTGCCATACAAAAGATAGGTCTGAAAAAAGTCTTAGTAAGAAAAACTTTTTGTTTTCAATGCTATCGCTCCCACGTTGTACAGATCTATATTATATACTACCACACAATTTTGTCAAGTTTGATTTAAATCGGATGACTATAGCATATAGCTGCCATAGGAACGATCGGTACAAAACGTAGTTCTAGTGAGAAAAACTTTTTTGATGAATATATCGTATTGCCATATAAAAAACTGGCAGCATATATCATGCTCCGAGGGTATATAAACTTCGGTACAGCCGAAGTTAGCTTCCCTCTATTTTTTTATGTTTTAAAAAAATTTTTAAAATTGTATACAAAAAATAAACAACACATTTTTTCAAATTTTGAAAAACCCCCAAATGGAAAATAGGTGGAAAATTTTAAAAAAAAAAAAAATTTTTTCCCCAAAAAAATTTAAATCCGGTTTTAAAAAAATATAAAGAAAATAAATTAAGATGGGATTTTCGATGTTGGAAAATTTTACCCAACGGCCGGAAAATTCCTGGAAAGCTTTGCATGAAAAAAACTATTTTTCCCGGATTGACTTGAACTCGGTTTGTAGGAATGAAATACTAAATAATTAGTGATTGCATTTTCCGATTGCATACTGGGAAGTGGGAGAATAGTGGGAAAATAGGTGGGTGGAAAGTGGGCGGAAACTGGTGGGAAGTGGATTGGAAGGGTATGCGAAGTGGGAGGGATGTGAGTGAGAAGTGGATTATATCTGGGCGGGAATTGGGTGAAAAGTGGATGGGATGTAGGCGGGAAGTAGGTGGAAAACGGGTGGAAGTTGTGTAAGAAGTGGATGGGGAGTGGGTGGGTGGGATGTGGGTGGGAAGTGGATGGGATGTGGGCGGAAAGTGGGCGGGAAGTGGGCGGGATGTGGGTGGGATGTGTGCGGGAAGTGGAAGGGAAGTGGGAGTGATGTGAAGGGGAATTTTGTGGGAAGTGAGTGGGAACTGGGGGGAAGTGGGTGTGATGTGGGAGGGATGGGGTGGGATGTGAGCGGGAAGTAGGTGAAAAGTAGGTGGAAACAGCGAATGGGGAGTGGGTGGAGTGGGATGGGGGTGGTAAGAACGCATCAGCAAAGTTGTAAGGGTGAAAAAGCAAAGAAGTAAAACGTTGACTTCAAGCCTATGTACGTATGATTCGATTTCTGGGCTCTACAGAGGAAACAAATTTAGAGAATATTTTTAAATTTGGTAAATATTTGACTCTCACGATTGACTTCAAACTGATTCGAATATTGGCTCTACACTGTTAAAGGCGCAGCGAAGCGCGACGGGCTTTTTGCTAGTAAAGTATATATATTCTTGATCAACATGACGAGCTGAGTTGATATAGCCAGGTCCGTCTGTCCGTCCTTCTGTCCGTCCGTCCGTCTGTCCGTCTGTTTCTATGCTATCTCCTCCCTCAGTTTTAAAGCTATTGTAACCAAACTTTGCACGAAGTCTTTTGGTACAAATACGCTGCACATTTGACGGAACCGGCCGGATGGATAACTATAGCATATAGCTGCCATAGGAACGATCGGTTGAAAAAGTAGTTTTAGTGAGAAAAACTTTTTTGTTTTCAATGCTATCGCTCCCAACCCTCGCATTTAAAAGTGTTCTATGATGTCATATAATTTCATAGAGATTTATCAAAATCGGACAACTATATAGTATAGCTGCCATACAAACAATTGGTCTGAAAAAATGTCTTAGTGAGAAAAACTTATTTGTTTTCAATGCTATCGGCATGGTATATACTCAATGAATTTTTAAATTGATGAATAAATGACTTGAGTTTTTCACTAAAGCCTTCATGCCAGCCTTCCACACTGTTGCTGCTGAAAATTAATGTATGCAGCGGTTTGTCTCAAATTGCGCGATTTAAAAAAAAATTTTTTTTTTTTTTCGAGTTGAATTGACATGTGTTTAATTTTAATCTGCTAAAATTGTTTTATGAGGAAATTGTATTGTGTTGAATATGCATGTAGTGAAATTGCTTGTGTAAATTTTGTGTCGTGATGTACCGAGCAAACATTTTTTATCGCAGAAGATAAGAATCTTGCAGTAGGTGTCGCTTCACTCTGGCGATATCGCATATTTATCGCATTCTCATCTCCCTTCGGGACATCTCCCTGCGACACATCTTGAAGGAGAGAAAGCGTTTCTTCTGGGAGATACGAAAAGTCTCTTCTCAGGGATAAGAAAGCGATTTACACAAAAAAATAAATGTTTGTGCGCGCTGCTATACAACCTGCTGCTGACTGCTGCTATAGCTCTCTGCTTGCCTGTTCCGGATAAAAAACGAATTAAACAAATTTATACTTAATTACATGAAAAACTTTTACTTACTTTGAGGCGATTCGAACTCGGTTCCCTTGGACTGAAATCACGGTGGGACTGACGTTTTAGACGACTGCGCCACGCTGTGCGTCTAAGACGAGGTAACTAGAGGGTTACTTGTATTAAATCTATTTAAGAGCATTCACCCATAAATGCATGCTTGTAATTCTCAAGTTCTTATTTATCACTCTGTCCATGTATATAGGGCAATAGAAATTGATGCCACATATCGCCAATTTATCCCTTTTATGTTCAAAATGCAATACCTTGTGTGCTTTATTTTTGTAAATCGCCAAACTATCATCAGACTCTCATCTCAAACTATCGCCAAACTCACTTTTTGTCGAGGGAGATAAGAAACCTGACAAAATGTTTGCAGGGTATTTGTGCGTTGAGTGAAATTGTATATATGTAAGATAGACGTGTCACCGCTTTAACATAGCCCTACAAAAATAGTCTAAAGGCGTTAAATCGCACGATCTAGGCGGACAATTGACCGGTCCAGAACGTGAATTAAAATTTTCACCAAACTCGCCTCTCAACAAGTCCTTTGTCGCGCGTGCTGTGTGACATGTGGCACCGTCTTGTTGAAACCACATGTCATGCAGGTCAAGCTCTTGCATTTTGGACAAAAAAAAGGGTTGGATATCATCTCACTGTAGCGCTCACCATTCACAGTTACGTTACGATTCGCATCATCTTCGAAGAAGTACGGTCCAATGATGCCACCAGCCCATAAACCGCACCAAACTCTGACTTTTTCTTAGTGCATTGGCAATACTTCTGGCTGATATTCACTCCAATATCGACAATTCTGCTTATTTACGTATCCATTGAGCCAAAAATGAGCTTCGTCGCTGAACACAATTTGGTCCAAAAATTTCTTTAGGGGATCTTTGTACATTTAGTCCAAAGTTCAAGTCCATAGCTTCAAATATACGACTGCTATTGAATTAAGTCCCTCTAGATGGGCAAAATCTTACACTGTGCAACCCTTCAATATATCGGACCTAGATGCCTAGTTTTATTTATTTATTCTTACTTTATTTCTCTATAATATTTGCACTATTTCCTTTTAATTTTTTTTTCACTTGCCAGAAATATCAACACAAAGTCGACTCTTGCATCGGAAGTCAAATAAAGCAAAGAGAATGAATGTGCAAGTCTCAAAGAAAAAGTTCGATTCCAGTGAAGAAGATGAATGTGAAAGATGGAAAAATGCGAAAAAGCCATTAAGTTAGATGATAAAGTCATCGACAGATGATAACAACAAAGAATAAAAATGCAGAGAAAACAACTATCAAACTTCCACTCTCTATCTTTAAATACTGTGCCAATTTCACACCCACCAAATAGTCCAATCCCCAAAACAGATTCCTTTGTTCGGTTGATTCGACAGAAGCTAATTACAATTACAGCCTACGACCGCGTTGATGAGTGGGGCCGGGCCGGGTCCGTGGACAAAGCAATTGTGGCCCGCAGCAAACACAGCCATGCATATTTTATTCCTCGTAACCCAGAATTGCTGGCACAATGCCTTCTCGTTGCTCTTGCTCTTGTTTTTCGTTTGCCGTTTTGCAAGTGTAACTTAATTTCTATGGGGTCGGGGCCAAAAAACCATTCGGAACATGCACCATTTTTGACACCACCCACCAAGTTCCGCCATTCTCATTCAGCCACGCCCAATTACAAGTACATATGGCCTGGCGTTTTCATTAGAACTCAATTAATGGAGCATGATCTTAATGGGTTTTCAACAACAGGCAGACCAACAGGCCCACTGTGGCCTGGTCAGGGCAACGAGGCGTACCAACACATGCCGATTGCTAAGTGCGCCAAATCAGCAGAACTCTAATTGGAGGCGGATGCCGAATGACGAGGAGACTGGTAAGGCGCATTGTGATTCTCGTTTGACTGTACAAAAAAAAAAAAAAAAAATGTATTTTAGCCCCAAAAAATGCCAAAAATCTATCGCACTTCCTGTGTATCTGCCTCATCCCCCCAAAAAAAAAAAAAGAAAAATGATTTGTGAACGTTTGCTGTGCAATTAAGTGGGCAGACGTCAATACTTTGATGGGGAAAAGTTGAATTGGACAATTGGTTAACAAATCAAGCTGAGTTTGGGTCTTTGGGCTTTGTGGAGAATCGTTTAGTAAAGTTTTTAAGAGTTGCTTTTCTTTGAAGCTGCCTACTTCTAGTCCTTTTTACTTTGAGCTCTTCGTAGCAGGGTTTCGAGCCGGTTCGCAGTCGAATAGTCGGATACTTCGGGATTGTAAGAAAGTTCGAACCGAACCTGAACCGGAGCAGACATATATTTTCCGCCCGAATCTGAACCGAAGCAAGCTAGTTAAGTGAATAAGGGTTTTTCTTAAAAATATGTTTTTCATTGTATTTAGCTGCTATGAATGTGCATTTTGCCATTAGTAAAAGCAAAAATACAGGAGTTATTTGTTGGTGTTTTTAAGTTTGATTGTTCGTACTTATATAGAAAGTGCTCAGAAATACGTTGTCGCATATTCAATTCAATCCTAATTCTTCATTCTGTATTTTTTACAATACAATACAAACAGCTTGTGCATAAAAACATATTGCTGAATTATAAAATTTTGAACGTGTTCATCTACAGACCAAAATGAATTGGGAAAATGTAGCCAAGGTGAAGGACGAAACAATCATTGAAAAGAACTTTTTATTTCGGCCAAAGAGCCATCAATACTGGTTTTGGAACGTTTACTGGAAGATGATTAACTTAAACTAAAGAACATGAACTCGGAACAACTGAGAAATTTTTAATTTCGTATTGGGTTTTCCTGGTTTAGGGGGAGAATCAAAGAAGATGGTTAACTCGCTGATTAAGCGAGTTTCGCTTTGAAACTTCTCGTACAGTCTTCGAGCCAACGCGCCACACATAATTGTTTGTTTGAGATGCAGCTACTAGGTACTGATATTCTTTATTTAAACTATACTCTAAGCTACCATAAAATGTTTAATTTGGTTCCAATTTACATACATCGTTTATGAATTAGCCAAATAGCAGAAATAAATCAATTCCTGAACCCTGATTCGAACCCGAACCTAAGTTCAGGGACCTTCTGAACGCACTTAGAGAACCCGAACCCAAAAATTTTCGCGGGTTCGAACCCCGAAACCCATCCTGATTTTTAGGAGGTTTGCAGCCCTGCTTCATAGACTTTTAAACTTCTCCAAGGAGTCAATCTGGGACCAAAAAGCTTTAAAGTAGTTATCATTCGCTTAATTTTATACTAACCCAACTAAAACAAACCCTCTTTATGAGCAGTGTAACAAGCTGAGAACTCAAGTAAACATGATGTGTAAATTTGCTTGGCAAAATTTTATGATACGACATCTTCTAAGCAGTTTTTGAGAAGGATTCGAGTATATTAAGTTTGTGCAGGGAGTAACAGGGAGAAGGAATCATTACCGACCCTATAAAGTATATATATTCTTGATCAGCATCAACAGCCGTGTCGATATAGCCATGCCCGTCTGTCCGTCTGCCGTCCGTCTGTCCGTCTGCCGTCCGTCTGTCCGTCCGTCTGTCCGTCCGGATGAACAAACAGATCTCAGAGATGGTAAGAGATAGAGGTTTGACATGTATGGGACAAATGCTTCTTATACTTGCAGGCAGATCAAGTTTATTTTCAATTTTTGCCACGCCCCCTCCCGCCCCCGCAATTTGAAAAAAACGTCATATCTCCCGCAGTTTTGTAGATAGATGATTCGTACCTTCTAGAGATAGTTAGTCATTAGTAATAAGTATCTATTTGCCAAAAAATGATAAAGATCGGATGAGCGGTTCTCAAGTTATGATCAAATAAGCGAATTACCCCCCGCCACCCCCTCCCACCCACTCACAACCAACGCAAAATCTTAGAGAGAGAGAAAGAAAGAGAGAGAGATAGTGGGGGGAGAGAGAAACTTTGAGATGAGCGCAGCAGCAGCTCTGCATTTATCTCCTACTCTAGGTACAGAGTATAAATATAGTCGGGCTTGACTTGTTATATGTAACTTTGTCTAGTTTTAAAATTCATTCTCTGCTTCTCAAATGCTAAAATATTTATCATTAAACTGTTACCGTCGTGACTAGCACAATAACATGTAAGAATAATTCTTGTCATGCTAGCAAATTCAACAACAAACAATACAAACGTAGGAAAAACCCTGCTTTAATGTAACTCTCAATCTTGTTTTACAAAACAGCAAAGCCGTTCGCAGAATTATGGCACATCTTTTGATAGGGTGGACCACGCGATTCATACTTTGCGCATTCCTTGCAAAACTTTGCAACTGAACGGAGTCAGCATCAAACCTAAAAGCATCTTACCTGATGGATCGTCAACAATTCAATTCAAATATCTTCAAATTGTGAAGTCCATATGTGTGCTGCAATCTTCAAATTTTTGTAAGTCGTCCGGTAAATCAAATGTCTGAATGTGTTAGTACACACAAAAAAATCTGGTGGGTAGAATCAACTATGCTGACAGTAACTTTTTTCCAAATTTTTTATGCATGTATTTTTGTTGCTTTTTTGTAACTGTGCTAACAGTAAAATCTACTGAAGAAATTTGTAAGCTTCACGTATTTATTTTAGCACGAGAACTAACTACAAATATTTTGTCAAATTTTTCTTTGTTTTAATAAGTTACTGCTACTACAGTAACTTTACCATAGAATTAGTTACTCTGACGTGATTTTGTCATCTTATACTTTGTTTTTACAGCAATTAACTGTAACACCGCACATATGGTATAACTTTTTGAATGTATTTGATGCACCGAATAACTGTTCCGACGGCAAATCTAACCGCGAAAGTTGTTGACTTAGCAAATTTAAGTTGGTCTTTTATAGAGCACTTTCACTGAATTTGAACTTGAGAATTCCTAGTGGTCTCATTTATGCGATATTCAAGAAATTTTTAATGCAAATGTTTAGGCAGATTTAATACAAGTAATATGTTAGGGGCGTTGCTTTTAACGAGCGCGTAGCGTAACTGGTAAAGACGTGCTTCCAATCGTACTACTATTCTACAGTACTATTTTACAGTTGTGTAACAGCTGTCAAAGTACCAATTGTCTGGTAAAATTACTGTGAACTCAGTAAGAACAGTGCTTACTGTAAACATCGGTAAATATTACTTATTATGTGGGTTGGCGCATTTTTAAACGAGATTTTCGGTTAGATTTACTATAGCAATAGATCCTCTTACGTAAAGGCTTACGTGAAAGTTACTCTACAATTTGGTTAAATTTACCAACTTTGTGGGTTGGCGCATTTCCAACCCACAATATCGGTTCAATATACCCACAGATTTCTTTGTGTGTATATGACCCGTCGCGCTTCGCTGCGCCTTCAACAGCATAGAACCAATATCAGCCAACTTCCTTCCCCCATCCCACCCAAATCCCACCCACTTCCTGCCCACATCCCTCCCACTTCCAAAAAAGTGGCAATCCCACCCACGTCCCACCTAACCACCACTCACAACCCGCCCACATCCCATCCACTTCCCAACATCTTCCCTGTCCCGAGTTTTAAGTCCATCAGATAAAAAATGTTTATATTGCATTGTGAATTTTCGGGGCATTTATACTCCCCGGGTCGGATTTTCCATCATTGGAAAATCACACTTCAAATTATTTCGTGTTTTATCCTAAAAAACCAAGTCTCACGTCAATCGGATGAAAAATAGGTATTTTCCCTGTAGAATTGTCCTGGAATTTTCCCGCCTGGGGCGGAATTGGAAAATTTTCAAATATTTGACATTGGAAAGTCGCATTTCAAATTAATTCGAATTTTATCTTTACAAACCGAATTTTAAGCCAACCGAATGAAAAATAGATACATTTCATGCAGAATTTTTCGGGAATTCTCACTCCTGGGGGCGGATTTTCCGATATTGAAAAATCACATTTTAAATTATTTCGTATTCTGTCCTTACAAACCGAGTTTCAAGCCAATCGGATGAAAAATAGTCTTAATGCTGAATTTTCCGACCTCTGGGTCAAATTTTTCAACATCAGAAAATCACATTTCAAACTATTTCGTATTCCATCCTTACAAACCGAGGTTGAAGCCAATCGGAAGAAAAATCATTTTTTTAATGCAGAATGTTCCGTCCGTTTTCCTTGTGGGCTCCGTCTTAGTACGCACCTTCACCACTAACAGAACTCCTGTCCAAATTACAGCCCTCTATCTCTTACCGTTAAGGCTGTGCGATGATTGCCAATAAGTCAGTGAATCAGTCAGTCAGTTCACTCTTCTTTTTATAGATATAGAGCAGAGATGGGCATGCACACATATCGTCACACTTTTCACACGCATACAAGCACAATTTGCGTGCACAACATTCGTGTTCTATAAATAGCTTTCAATGCTTATAGCGTACGTGTGATTTTGTGCAATGCACGTGTGCATAAGAACGACGCGACGCGCCCATCTATGATATAGAGCGAGGCCAAAAAGTGAGAGCGTATTGGTGTGTAAAAACCTAATCGCTTTCTGCTCCTTTGGTCTAAGCTTCGGCGAGCGTTCGGGTCGTGTACGTGTGAATATCGAAATGTTTTCGCTATTCTCCCCTGGGAGGAACCAAGGGCTATCGCTCGTAGAGAGATATAAAAATTCAATTCAAACAATTCAGCATTTATTTGAGCATCTTTATCTTTATAATAGATTACGCCCATGTCAGCAGTCGTGGGTTCCTATCATGGCCTGACTCGAGCGGAGATTTTTTTTTTTTTTTATTTTATTTATTGTATTTTTAAATAAATAAAATTTTTATTATTCTTCACTTTAGAAAGGTGGCTGTAAAACCAGATATACCTAATACGCTTTACGAACTTGCCACTGATGTTGTTGGTTTAGATAAAATGAAAAACTTTGGTTGATTTTTCTAATATTAATAAAACCAATTTACCCAATTTTTAAACTTATTTAAATATTTTATTCATGGAATCATCTTCCACAAGAAAAGAATAAAAAAAAAATCCATTTAATTTAGGTAAAAACTCATAAGCCACACAAAATTGAAATATTTAAAAAACATCAATCTAAATAAAATATCCCGTAATGAGTCACGGTTACTTTAATTAAGCACCATTTTGTATTAACTTGCCAGCTGTCAGTCACTCTCAAGTATTTGTACTCCTTGACCGATTCCAGCTCTGCTCCGTTTAGTATCCAACGTTTACATCCGGCAAGTTGATTACTTTTGATTTGCTCAAATTTATTCTTAAATTCCAGGTCTGACAGTGAGAGTTTGATTGAATATTTTAATTAATAAGAATAATGATTCTGAATGGTATCACAGCAGGACTAATATGGCACAAGTGTGGGAACGACCAAGACAACTTTGTGCGGGCTTTTGATATTGATTGCGCAAAATTGTTACTGCGACTTACACTCTGGAAACCATCGTTCTCCAGGCATTAGTAGGTAGATTCTCTGTTCCTGGGTTCGATCGGTACCATAAAAAAACAGAAATCTGTCTGTAAACATGTTTACTTAAAAATTTTTCATTTTCTTGCAAATCTAATCGAGTTTACTTAGTACTTTTACGTATTAAATTTTGATTTTTGCTATCCCCCCTAAAATAATCTTTCTTGATTCCCCATAACAAACAAAAACGAGGAAAAACTTTTACCAAGGTAAAATGGATTAAAATGAAGTTTGTGCCGTGCAACTAAACCAAAACGCTATAAATCATAACACAGCACTTGGGGGTGCTTAAGAATATGGCAAAACAATGGCGCTACATGATAACAACAACAAAGCCTAGAACAAAGCAAAATCCGAAACTTTTGCTGCCAAACAATATAAACGAAAAGGCCATAAGGCTGCACCAGGAGCAGCAAGAACAACCAATTCAACAGGTGTTCGGCACAGTTTCTCGGGCTAACTGCAAACTCTGTTGCCTACTTACTGGCGCTGCCCATGGAGTGTACTTGTATACAACATGGCGTATGCGTGTTGTATTGTTGTTGAGTATACATTAAAGTCTCTAAAATAAAAAGTGAAAAACTTTCAAGCTGAAAACTTTAGTGTGGAAACTTGCTGTTTTCTCGCTCCTTTTGTGCGATTAGAGAATTCACAGTGCAAGAATGCAGTTAAAAACTTGCAGCCGCAATTCAATTAAAACTTCAATGTAATGCCAGCAAACACACACATGAGTGCCAGCGTCTAAGCAATCGCATCTCAGCTGTCCCCATCATGTAAACAAATGCGAAACGAACTGGGAAACGAGCAACAACCAAATCAGCCGGCTTTGAAATTTTACATGAAAAAACTCTCATATTATCCGCGCAAGCGCAGGACACATGAGCTATTGGTCCTTGGATGGCTATAAAAGCGACTGTTCAAGGCAATTCGCCAGCAGTTTCACGCGCGGCATCTTGGTGGAAAAGTGAGAAAAGTTGAGCAACTAAAAAATAAATCGCTTAAATTTAAATGTCATGCCAACAAATTGATTGTTTGGTTGCCAACCGCAGGCCTCAAACTTAATTAAACTTTTTCAAATGAAATTGCAAAAATTAGAAATCTGTCAATTTTGCGGTCTTGCAATAAAAATTGTAATTAGTTTTCGCTGTTCAATTTTAATGTGAAATTTAATAAGCCAACAATTAGTGTGAAAAAAAAAAACAAAATAAACTGCAAATATTTTTCAATCAAAAATGTTACAACAAAGTGAAACCACAAATTGAAATTGACTTCAGTTAAATAAAGGATACCAACAGTTTGTTATTTTATGCAAGAATAACTAGTGAAATCGCTGATCAAATGGAACATTTTTTTATTCTTTTGACTAGGATGATATTTGTTTGTTTTTCCAAATGATTTGAAAACAAAACAGAATTAATGAATATTTAGGAACTGTCGAAGCGCTCTTTGAATCAAACAGTATAAAAAAATATTGACACCTCAAATCTGAAACCGAAAAGTACTTTCGAAAAAGAAATCTTAAACCTAAATCGTTAAGAACTACAACAGCACGAATGCTGTACAAGGTGATCCATGTAGAACATTGAGTATACCTATTGAGTAATGAATGGAAATTTTAAGGTCATGGTCGCACCCTCTTATCTGTTGCTTTGTGTTGCAAAAATTAAAGTTAAAAACATTAAATTTTAAGTGGCGAAAGGGAGCTTTAAGGTTTTACGCAGCTGTGAATATTTTCATATATTTGATTCATTTCTAAATAGTAAGCCATAATTTGATTTCAAAATTATTCTTATTCCAAAAATGAGAAAAGAATATGCCTAGATCTACCTAGCCAGATTTTAATTTTCTTATATTGATTTGAATAAGTTCACCGCCTCTGCCGTTGATTGCAAGATATATTCTGCACTTCTCAAGCTAAATTTGCTGTCTTAAAAAGCTACCAGTTTGTGAGTTATAAATCTAATTTTTGGAATTTATCTTAAACAACTTTTAAATATTTGTACTGTTCTTCGGAATAGCTCAACCGCTTTATTTACATTCTTTTTAAAAGGATCATAATATGGAAACTTGGGCTCTTTTCCAAGCCATATACAATTGGCAAGCAACTAGTAGTATTAGAAGTATTTTTAATTGGTATAACAAAGGCCGTCTGTGGCCCAGCGGTTGGTGTGGTGGGCTGTTTGTTGGGTGGTCTTGGGTTCGATCCCTCCTCTGTAACATCTAATAATAAAAGTTTTTTTCTTTCTTTAAAAAAATAACTTTTACACATACGGTCACCTTCACCAGCTATTGGCGCCAGCTGTGAAGTAATCTAGCCATGAAAAAGCAAATTCTCAAACTTTGCCGTTCAAATTCGGCGTTAAACTGTAGGTCCCTTTCTTTTGTGCGAAAAATTTAAAGCACACACGCACCAAGAGATTGTGAGAAGGCTTGGCTTGACCCCGTTGAAGGAGCTGTATAGCCAATTTTACATTTTCAATAACAAAGGCTTGGTTTGTAACCATCAGCCATTACGCATGATATTGAACAATTTAATTTCATAATTTTTGTAGACAGAACACTGACAGCTTGATAATATGACAGAGAAATTAAAAATTAACAGAAAGAAGTGGCATTTTGGCGAAAGACTAATTATAAGTATACATTTAGTATAGCAAGGCGATATTTCAGTGCGTGTTGTAAAAACGAAGACAGTGGCCGTGTTTACCAGCCCAAAAAAAATGACGAAAAAATCGTTGGATCAAGTTCAATTGTTGAGGTGAACGAGTGTGATGTGCAATGATGATTGCCAATTTTTGTGATTTTGATTGAAATCAAAACGATAGCTTTAACGCATACCATTTTTACCATAAATTTCCATCAAAGCGTTCAACATAAGCCAATTAATTTTTTTTGATGGATGATGTTTAATGTTTGATGTATCCTGGTAAACAACGTCAGTATCTCCAAGTTTTCTCCATTCAACCAATTTATAATCTCAATTTCCGATAGGGAAGGCTTGTTGAGGTACAAGCTTCGTAGCTCTCCCAAAATCGGGCAAACCCCAATCAGATGAGAAAAGTTCTCTGTTACACAGAGGTTGCAGAGTGTGCCATCAGCATTGAGGGAGTTTACGTGTGGCCTGTAGTTTAGATTGAGCTTCTCACATCGAGCGCGGCAAAAGGTAGAGATCGTTTGGATGCCGAAACTAAGCAACTAAGCTCGCATATTTCTTTCTACCAATTTTGTGCATATGGAACCTATCTCTTCGTTGTCGAGGAACGTAAGCAAGGAGAAATTTTTAAAAAATATAATTGCCTCTTGTAGATTGTAAATAATTTTATTTGATGAAAGGGTTAAATTATTATAAATCTTACAACAAATATTCAGGGTGCCACAGAAATCACTTTCGCTCTAAATTCGCTTGAATTTGATAAATCAAAAAATTAAACATTTAATACGTTAAGTTTATTAAATTAGCATTTTACCAAATCGCTAGTAAAATCGCTAGTTAAATTTGTCATTTCAGTGGTGCCACCTTTTAAGATTTGAATTTCGAAATTGATCAAATTTTGTTTTAAAGTGTATACAATAGCGATTTTTGTGTTAAAACGAAGATAAAAAAATTAGATTAACGGTTAAATAATTTTTGTGTTGATCTTTTGCTTAATTATTGTGCAATTTGTAAACCGATTGCTGCCAATTTGAGTTGAATAGTAATGACGATAGTTCATAGTAATGAAAAGAAACCGCTCAAATGTTGGTAAATTTATTATTCTTTCGAAATTGATATAATTAACATAAATTATAAAAGGAAAAGCATTGTACAGATGTCCAGAGCGAAATTTGATTGGCTTATATGATGTAGCATCCCTATGCTCCTTACTTAGCCTTCAATTTCACAATGGGCGACTGAAGAGTAGTGGCTACAGCCTGATACAAACTAATTTTTAATCTGGCCAACCTTTCCTCCGGTTGCTTGAATTGAATAATTCGTGGCCCAATGCTACTTTTGAGTACCGTATCATTAAACAATATAATCTTGCCTACGTATATCGTCTGATTTATAAAAAAGGTCAGATGCGAAACCACTCTAGCGCCTCCTTACGAATTGGTTTCTTCCCTAAATCGTCGATTGTCATTTGTCCTGCAAGAATCATTTATTTAATTAGAGCAAATCTTTTGCTAACATTTTCATTCGCCGTTCTCGCGTAACCGTGTAGCAGCTAGAGTTGTAAGGTATCATTATACCCGTTACTCGTAGAGTAAAAAGGGTATACTAAAGTCGTGCAAATGTATGTAACAGGCAGAAGGAATCATTTCCGACCATATAAAGTATATATATTCTTGATCAGCATCAACAGCCGAGTCGATTTAGCCTTGTCCGTCTGTCCGTCCGTCCGTCTGTCTGTATGAACACCTAGATCTCAGAGATGGTAAGAGATAGAGGTTTGACATGTATGGGACAAATGCTTCATTTATCTGCACGCAGATCAAGTTTGTTTCAAATTTTGGCCACGCCCCCTCCCGTTATATCTCCTACAGTATTAAAGATAGAAGATTTGTACCTTCTAGAGATAGTTAGTTATTAGCAAAATGAATCGATTTGCCGAAAGAATAATAAAGATCGGATGAACGGTTCTCAAGTTATAAGCAAAAAAATGAACCAAGCCTTCCCCTCTACCACCCTAAAAAAATGTTGCATACTTTTTGGATGGTCACACTAAGGAACGCGGGAACACTGTTAAACATGTTTTTTCATGAGAAACGGGTTTATCGAAGTCGGTTAAAGCCGACTTTAACTTACGCTCTCGTTTTTATTTTGGCGGGCGGAAAATTTGAATTTTTTGTATGGGAAACAGATAAATAACTCAGTTAAAGAAAATTAAGTTGGTTTTGTTTAAAAAAACTAACCAATTAGCTTTCATTTCATAATATTAATAAAAAACGCATAAAAAGGCTTCATCTAATTTGCACTTGCGGGGTGTCTACAGTACGCAGCCAAGTTTGAAAGGGTTTGTGAACATTCTTAAAAAATGAAATCGCTCGACGTTCTGTGGCATGGCGAAAATATTCGAGCGATTTGGCAAATCGCTAGAAGCCAAATCGCTAGTGAATTCTGTGGCACCCATGATTAGCTTTATGAATGCTGAGACCTACTTTTTATACGCTTTACCGAAGGTACATAGAGTATATTAAGTTTGTGTAAAAATACACTCAGAGAAAAAACCAAGCCGATCGTGCTTGATATCAAGCAGTTTTGAAATCAAAAGTACTGTAAGACGAAATATTCTTGGATCCAAGCCGAAAATACTGAAATCAAGCACGAATTTCTGAGACGTTCGAAGTCAAGATTAATTGTCTTCTCCTAAGCAAGCAGATTACGCCCTAAAAAAATCAAGAAGAACAAATGTAAATTGATGCCGATTTCTGTATCGCCGACACGTGCTAGATTTCTCTGAGTGTATGTAACAGGGAGAAGGAATCATTTCCGACCCTATAAAGTATATATGTTCTTGATCAGCATCAACAACCGAGTCGATATAGTCCGTCTGTCCGTCCGTCCGTATGAACGAACAGATCTCAGAAATGGTAAGAGATAGAGGTTTGGCATGTATGGGACAAATGCTTCTTACACTTGCAGGCAGATCAATTACCAGATAAAAGGGAGAAAATCTATCATAATAATAGCATTTGTTAGTCTATATACCTAAACTGTTCCAATATAAAATTGACATACACACTAGCATTCAGAAATGATTTATTTTGACTTAAATTTTTTGAGAATATTGCCACACGCTTTTGATTTTTAATGATGTCCTGTTCAATGCTCGAATGCAAAGGTCGTATTAATCGAGAATGTTATTCCAAGAGTAGCCTCCAAAAATTCTAGAAGCAGAAAAACACTACGAACACGACTTTCGCTACGACTTGGAAACAAAAGCTGATAGAACAAAACCAAAAAAGCAGTTTGGTTCAGCGCAATCCAAATTAACAAAATCAGATAGAAATAGACCTGCACCACAAACAATCTGGGGTGGTGTAATCTGAGAGACACTTGAAACACTATAAGAAGGCCGATAAACAGTATAGCTGTTTAATGGCAAATTTGCAGTTGATGTTCGGGGACGCATCGTCTGTAAGCCAAGACAAGATCAGTCTTTGCATTTGGTGGGACCAATTGAACGTGGGGTACTATAAGCTGACAGGAGTCATCACATCTACCGAACTTAATTGATGCGATTGAGCGCTGAAATGGGGTGTCCTACCCCACAGATACTTTACGCAAAATTATAAAACTAATAAGATGAATCAAAATATTCTTCCTATTAAATTCTCGAAATGTATACCAACAATTACATTTATCTGGGTAAACAAATTGTTACAAAAAAATTCACATTTCTTTGGGGTTCTTCAGTGCCGATATCAAATACGAGTTTAATAAAACTAAAATTGTTTTTTAAACTGTTACCTTTACTTTAATTTCTTGTGCAATTTAATTTAGAAACGTTCCAGTTAAACCGTAAACAAGACACGCAATTTATATCAACAGCAAGTAAAATGAATAAATAACAATATGCATAAAATACAAATAACAACAGCATCAGCATTTAATTAAAACTTTGAGATTAAAAGTAAACATCTGCAAAAGAACAGAAGAATAGAGACTGCAACTTTTAGTAAATGTTAATCAAAACCCATTTTGTTTAAGACTTTTTTCCAGTCTCTGTGTATGTGTGTGTGTGGAAGTTAGGTCAAGTGTAAAAATAAAATACAGAAGCCAAAAGAGGGTAATAATTTAGAACCCGATTCTGACATTTGCTAATGTAATTCAACTTTGCTATTTGTGGCCCAAATTTATGAAGATGGATACCTAAATAATTAAAACGAGCCGAATCCACCGCTGCGAGAATCTGAAACCAAAGAGTGAGTATGTGTGTAATAATAAAGTATATTAAAGGAAAAATGGAATTTAAGAAGTAGTACCCATTGTTTTCTAGAACTATAAATAAAATGGCTTTAGATTTCTCTTTAGTTTTACTGGCAGCTTGATTTATGTGCTCACCAGCTAGCTGATGCTTCTCCTGCAGAGGACACATCTGTGGCATTGCGCATAATTGAATATGGGTTCTACAACACACTACCCCCCAGCCGAGAGTCAGCTTTTGAGGCATTTCATAGCCACAATTTCATATTGTTACAAAATTGCATTGTTAATGGCCGTTGGCTGTCTTTTTCTGTCTTTCCTTTTGCCCGCCAACATCGCATTCCATGCTGCCAAAATGGGTTAATGTGACCCAGACAGAGAAAAGCAGATAAACAGACAGAGCAGAGAGTAGGGTAGAGCAGAGCAACCGCCATTTACATACTCATTGGTTAATGTGCAGTCTTTTGTAATGGGGCAACTTTTTGCTGCGACAGCATAAAATATCTGCGGTTCTTTCTATGCCAGCGATGTATCTATTGTATGTATAGTGTGTGGGAGTGTGTGCGTGTGTGTGTGTGCGTTATTTTTTTGCTGAAATGTAATAAAAATAATGCTAGTACCCACCATATAGATAATGGCAAAATGTGCACCCGCATCGTTTTCGTGCCATTCTGATCTATGGTAATTTTCAAGTTAAATGCGCTTAGCGATTATGTTCATAATTTATGAACATTAAACAGTGGCGGATTATGGAAAAAAACGGGCACCAGGTGAAAATGGTTCGGATTATAAAAACAGCTTAAAACTAAATCATGACAAATATGTGAATTTGGCACATTTAAGTTCTTCAGATGAAGCAGAAAGAAATGTTTATTCTTTTTATTTTACTTTGGGGATTATATTACTAAAAAAGTCAAAGAAAAAGCTGGAGCAACCGAGCTAAGATTTTACATTTACATTTTTTAGTGTAAGAGCTGGGATTTGCAGACAGTAAGATGTTAAGATACAGGCAGAAAAAAAACAGAATACTGAAGCGAGTTTTGTCTACTATCACAAAAGGGCAAATGTCTGGGGAATGCGTTGAAGTATTTTTATGCAACTAATATTTACATGATCTGCAATGATGTAATTACATAATAATTTCTGATTCGCTGAGAATTAAATGCTGCTTTTTTATATTTGACTCATTGTGATACGCAACGTATCGCACGATACCTGACAAGCTATTCTCTCACGCCCTACTTCTGATGCTTTTCATAAATTATTTGTTGCCTTTTGCGTAATCATTAATAATATAAAAATGTTGATTTAGGAACTTATTTTGATATACATAATATAAGGTAGCTGCATATAATATTTCTGTGGAAATGCCCATATTTAGAAAGTCGATTTTGGTCTTGGATCCGCTCCTGGTGCTTACTAAATGGTTTCGCTTTGGCTCTAATTTATTACGGCCATTTAAACCAAGGCAACCTTCTCGACTACGATTAATAATCAAGTATTGAAATATTAGCCATTACAAATATCGCAAGTCTCCCAAATGGAATTTCTGAGTATTTTTTACTCTTGCAAAGGGTATTATAATTTTGCCCAGAAGTTTGCAACGCATAGAAATATTCATTTCCGACCCCATAAACAATATTTTGTAAAAACGTATTTTCAGTGCCGAAATTATAGCGGGAGGATTAAATAAAAAATAATAATTCATTGTTACCAAATGATATAATATTTTAAAAATCGTAATTAACACTGAACCCAAACAAATATTCACACTTATAACAATTTTTTGTAAATGAAAATAAGAAACAAAATTAATCCGAAAGGGACGTTTTTTTTCTCATATTCAAAATAGGTACAGGAATTACTCAAAGGCAAATGGGCAATCAAAGTTCCAGAGTTATGGCCTTCTATTATAATCATTTCAGTAACGATATAGATTTAGTATGTTTTTTAAGAGGGCAATATTTTGGGAGAAAAGGTAGATTTGTACCCAGAAGTTTAGCAGTTGAAAACCGCGATTTTAAAACAGACGTATTAAGTGACTTGTGTGAATTTAAAAAAGAAAAAGGCCATAACTCGAACAATAAGGTAAATTGAATACAAGATAATTTTGAGAAAAAATGAAGAAAAAAACGTCCCTTTGCGAATTTTTTTTTGTTAATTTTAGTGAAATGAAAGTTTGTTCAAGTTAATACAGATTTTAAAATATTAAAAGTTGATAGCAAGCATGAAAAAAAATATTTTAAAGTAAATTTTCGCCAATTACGGAATTTCAAAAATGCTGAAAAACGTATATACTATTTTACAAACAAGGAAACGAAAAAATAATTCGATCCATCAAAATCCCAGGGGCGATTTTTCTGGAATCACCCATATATTCTTAATCAGGGTGACGAGCTGAGTCGATTGAGCTTTGTCCGTCCGTCTGTCTGTCCGTCTGTCTGTTTCTACGCAAACTAGTCTCTCAGTTTTAAAGTTATCGAGTTGAAACTTTGCACAGAGTCTTCTTTTTACTGCGCACTGCTAATATGTCGGAACCGACCGGATCGGATGATTATATCTAATAGCAGTCATAGAAACTACCCGTCGAAAAGTGGGTTTTCATGAGAAAAATTTTTTTGTTTTTAATCTTAACGTGGCTCACTTCAGCGATTACACTAGTTTACAGCATTTCCGATCCAGACCATTTGATAGTCATTTCATATGTAAATCCCTTTGCTGAGTCCAAAAATGCAGTCAACATATTTTTTATTGGGGCCGTTTTCAAGAAATTGCGAAAAAGCTAGTTTTTTGATTCTGAATAAAGTACATTTAGAAAAATGTGTATATCTTCAGTATCGATTTATTCATTATGAAATGGCAATACTTTCTTGGAAGGTCATTGAACGCCCTAATTTTTATTCATACACCACTTCTTAATGCGGTGCTTTACTTCGGCTTTATAAAGGCTTTTATCGGCCACTTTGCATTAAATTTAAATTATGAGTTTAAAAAAAGCTAGATTTTAAGTGCGATTTTCACCAGGAAAAAAATTGTGTAAAATTTATTTTATTGCTGGTCACTAAAGATTTATTTATTAAAAATACAACGCCTCATAATTAATTCAAATCAGTTTAAGAATGTAGAAGTTATTGTATATCACCGTCCGAAGAAAACTTTTCTCTAATTTTTGATGATATATTTCTTTTGAAAAAAGGAATTTTTCTTGTCACTCTTATGGCCAAGACTATCCGGGAAAAAGTTAAAGTGAATAGAAATGAATTTTCATGTCGTTCACAACTGTTTAAAAAGTTTCGTCTTAAAAAATATAAAAATTCGAAAGAATTACAATCTTAACCATTTTCTTGTAGATGGTCGACCATATAAAATATTAAAAAATTTAATCGAGTTGTTTTAAATTAATTCCATTTTCTAAGTAACACTACTATGGGCCCTTGGAGGCGGAAATTGGTATAACAAATGTGGTGACTCCCTTCACCATTAAACGGGAACTTGACGTGATCAAGAAAAACTGGGTATAAGGTGTTGCTATCTGACGCCTCTAGTTTCAAAATTTATTGATCCCGTTCCCAGGCTATTTTGAGTGTTCCACTGTGTTACATAGGACACACAACCAGAACTTATAAATGTCCGTCTGTCCGTCCGTATGAACAAACAGATCTCAGAGATGGTAAGAGATAGAGGTTTGACATGTATGGGACAAATGATTCTTATACTTGCAGGCAGATCAAATTTATTTTCAATTTTTGCCACGCCCCCTCCCGCCCCCACAATTTGGAAAAAATCATATCGTCATATCTTCCACAGTTTTGTAGATAGAGGGTTTTCTCCTTCTAGGGGTAGTTAGTCATTAGTAATATGAATCAATTTGCCGAAGAAATGATAAAAATCGGATGAGCGGTTCTCAAGTTATGAGCAAATAAGTGAATCACCCGCCTCCCCCACCACCCACCCACCCTTTCACAACCAACGCCGCACAATCTTAGAGAGAGAGAGAGAGAAAGAGAGAGAGAGGGAGAGAAAGAGACAGGTACAGAGTATTTTATAGTCGGGCTTGACCGACTTTCTCACTTGTTTTAATAAATTCATAAATTTAATGCAAAGTTGCCGATAAAAGCCTTTATAACGCCGAAGTCAAGCACCGGATTAAGAAGTTGTGTATGAATGAATGATAGTGCGTTCAATTACTTTCCAAGAAAGCATTACCATTTCATAATAAATGAATCAATACCAAACAGATACACATTTTTCTAAAAGTACTTGTTTTCAGAATCAAAAAATTGGCATTTCAGCGATTTCTCGAAAACGGCCCCACTAAAAAAATGGAAAATGGATGATATGGATCTTTGGACTCAGCGGGGGACTTACATAGAAAATGGTTGTAAGATGTTTGGGTTATTAATATTATACGCTTTTATACAGATTTGAAAGTTTTGGTCAAAATCGGATAACTATGTATATCTTATAGCAGTCATAGGAACTATCGGTCGAAAAGTGGGTTTTATTTAGAAAACATGTTTGTTTTAATGCTGGCGTTCTTAAACTCTGATGTATTAAAACATTTGCAAGGGTATAAAAACTTCGGCAAAGACGAAGTTAGCTTGGCCTTCTCGTTTACTTTCTTAAATGTCATACATAAAATTTATAAGTAAAATAACACTGAAAATCCCGATCTAGACGTTACGGTATATACTCGTGTGAAATGAATAATTAAAGGAAAATTAACAAAGACTGCCCAACATATAGGCCCGGTCTCTACTTTTAGAAATTCGTTAATTTTTCCTTCAATGGAATAGTTTAGCAGCCACTTGTGATGTAGGTCAGAGATTTGCAAGAGTGACTGTTTTATTTACTACAAGTACACTTGCTAACACTCCCTGTGGTATTGGTATTGTCCCCCCTTTTTATTTATTCTGGTAACCCCTGAATGGCAGTTCTTAGCTCAAGCGCATACACTAGCAATAAATGGGTATATAGAGCTTTTATTGCTCTTGGTCTCTTTTGTTTTCGGAGAGGCAACGAAAAACTCGGTTAATTTGTTATTAATATCTAGAGCAGCGATGGAACTTGGTTCCTCCCCGGGGGCTAAAACATTTGGCTATTCACACGTACTTGACCCGAACGCTTGCCGAAGCTGAGACCAAAAGAGCAGAAAGGCGTTATTCGCTCGACAGAGTTCGAAGCGATTAGGCCGAAGCATATTCATGGAGCTTTATTTCGCACACTAATACACTCTCACTTCTTGGCCTCGCTCTTGCTGGCCATCGCTGATCTAGAAAAATTCCATCAACACCAGCGCTTTGCTAGCACGATCACAGATGAGAGAAATCTAGATAACAGGTTTGCTCGGTGCCTCTTCGCTGCCAGCTGCGCTGCTGTGGCGCTCAGGTTCGATTCTCGCCCTGTTTTGCTCTATCGCGGTTGTATTTTGTTTGCGCCAATTGATGGTTGATGGGTTGGAGTGAGACAGAGTTCAGGAGGTTCGGCTCCGTGACGAAGACGTTTCGAGTTCGTAACGAAGACGGTTGCTGTCTGAAACTGAACTGCGTTCGACCGAGCAAAGCTGTGGTCTAGATATTAGATGGTCGTTGGCACGAGTATAAGAAATTAGCCACACGGGTATCGACGATTTCCACAGAAGCTCCGATCGGCTTATTTATAAAGATTTGCACTATTCCTTGGAACAAGCAGTTGACAGCAGAGATGGAGAGAGATGCAAACAGCGACAATAAGCCAGTCTCAAAAAGAAACGGACAGACGGACAGACAAAGCTTAAAGCTTCATCGACTCAACTCTTCATGCTGATCAAGAATATATATACTTTATGTGGTCGGAGATGGTTCTTGATTGTGCAATATTATAATACACTTTTCAAGTGTATAAAAAACTTTTGAGGGGAGCACTGCAACAGCACGAGATAAAAAATTTTCTTAACCATGCTGTTAGGTTGGACAAAATTTAAAAGTGTCTGGTTAACCATTTGATGGTTGCTACTGTGGCTTGTGTTGCCATTCTTCATCCAAAATAACATTCCATTTTATTTTAAATTTTCCTCCCACGCGTTTCGGTCGCATTTTGCGCCTTCATCAGGGAGGCTGCATTTATTTGTTTACATTAATTTACCATTTGGTTTATACCAGGGAATCAAACCGAATCAAATTTCAGTTCCGGTTCCGGTTCTAGGTCGTACTGAAACTTTCGTTTCGGAAAAAGGTTCTGTTTTGGTTGTATTTTATTTCGGTATTCGGTTCCGCACCGGTATGTAGATTTTTATTTCGGAATACAGGTACGTACCGATACTATAGTCCACACAAAGTATGCAAGCAAGCTATACACATGTATGTGTAGAATGTACATAAATTACCAATTTTATAAGCTTTTGTTTGCCATAAAAAATGCACAACTTTGTATTTGATTTTGTATGCTTAGAAGCATAATAGCGGTGAAAGTATTGCCGTCCATCTGATTTCTTAGCAGAGACATGATAAGCTTCACACCGGAAAGTAAACATTCCACGCTACTTAAAAGGCAAAAAAGGCAGAGCCGAAACTGTTCGGGCACCCTGAATATGAATTGGTTCTTTTCGGTTTTTTCGTTTCCGGACCGCAATTAAAAAATAGACATGATTGTAGAATTTGCAGGACTTATAGTATGAATCCATACTCAAATGATTTTATGAAAGAGTTGCCTAATTTGTCCAATTTAGCAACGTTTTTAAATTTGGTCAAGCTTATTTACTGTGGGACTTCTTTCGACTTCAACTGCGGTAAAATGAAGTAGCTGTAAAAACTGCAGCTCCCTCTTTCTAGGCCTTAAAGAAGCTCGGCTGTGCTCTTTTGTGGTGTAGAAAACCAACTTGTATATGAAAATATTACATTTCCTGAGTATTAACTTGTACCAACGAACAATTCCATATTTCCAATATGTTGCGTCTAATTGAAACACCCCAAAAAAAAATCTAATTGGGCGCTTAAACAACCCGTTCAGCCGTCACTGGCCAATGCTGGCCATAACACAACAGCTGAAGCCAGCATCCACAGAGAAGGAAGCTCTTATGCCGCTAAGTGGTATTATAATTACAATTTGCACAGAGGAGCAGTAAATACCGTAGCTACCCCGCCACTCCGACCAAACCCAAGTTTCTACTAACCATAAAGTTTCGCATTTGGTAATGCTCATTAAGTTGAAGGTGGTTGTTGTTGTTGCGAATCTTGGGGGCAAAAGTGGTAAAGGCCACTTAAGTCGCATCATTTACAGTTATGCGAGCAACTCGTACCTCCGACGCTAATCGGGCGCCAAGATTTTCAGTATTTGAAGAGGTTTTGCGATGTCTAATCAAAGATTTTCTGCCATGGCCAATTAGCAAATACGAGAGGGCAAATAATCCGCTTGACTTTAAATTAATTGCCCAGCTCTTGTGTCAATAATTGACTGCTGCAGGTATACCGTTTTAAAATTTAACAATTTGTTTTAAGATAAATCCCCTTTCTGGCGTAGCCATGTTGATATTGTCTGAGATTGGGATTTTAGAATTAATTGTGCGCATAAATTTCAAGAGAGCCGCTTGCCATTGCCATTTGGTTAATGGAGCCGGCAACCTCTGGGCTTTGTTTTTGTTATTCTCCTCGGCCTGTGTTGTGTGTGTGTGCGAGGGTAATAAATTTACTTTAGTCGTGAAATGAGTTTGCATAATTCACGCAACGAAAATTGAAATATCTTTGCCTCTGTCTGGATTTCAAATTGTTTAAGCAGGCGTTTTCTAATGTGATATTTAAAAGCTGTGGTTAATTTCCTTAACTGCCAACTATTTCGTCATTGTCTGGCCTAATGGAAACGAGCAAAAAGTAGACAAGAATATAAATCAATAAAATCGGAATTTAATATAGCCGCAGTACGTGCCATTTAGGGCGCAAATGTTATGCAGGAATTTTGTGTGTTCATTGATAAAGTTGGAGAGGCTCAATTGTTCTTGGGTGCATAATAATTTACATATTGAGAGCAAGCGAATTGAAGAAAAAATAGCAAACAGTTTACCTTGTCGTAACGAAGTTAATATTCTTTTAACTGCTTGTGACTCTGTAATTGCATTTTTCTTTCTTTTGTCAGTTATTAGCTGTCACTATTAGCTTGCTTTAGAAAATTAGTGCGCGTAATTTTGTTTACATTTGTTTGATTGGCGCCCTTTTTAATATGGAGTCCACAAAAGAGCATTTTCGTCATATTTTACTTTATTATTTCCGTAAAGGAAAAAGCGCAGAGAGAGTAGCTAAAAAGTTACGTGATGTGTATGGTGATAAAGCCTTAAAAGAAAGACAGTGTCAAAATTGGTTTCGCAAATTCCGTTCTGGAGATTTTTCACTTAAAGATGAGCCACGTTCAGGTCGGCCAAATGAAGTTGATGATGACCAAATCAAAGCATTAATCGAATTGGATCGTCATGTAACTGAGCGTGAGATAGGAGAGAAGTTAAATATACCAAAATCAACCGTTCATTATCACATACAAAGTCTTGGACTGGTGAAAAAGCTTGATATTTGGGTACCACATGAATTGAAAGAAATTCATTTAACAAACCGAATCAACGTTTGTGATATGCATCTTAAACGCAATGAATTCGATCCATTTTTAAAGCGAATCATAACTGGAGATGAAAATGGATTGTTTACAATAACGTTAATCGAAAACGATCATGGTCCAAGCATGGTGAACCAGCTCAAACCACTTTAAAGGCTGATATCCACCAAAAGAAGGTTATGCTGTCTGTTTGGTGGGATTGGAAGGGTGTGGTATATTTTGAGCTGCTTCCAAGGAACCAAACGATTAATTCGGATGTTTACTGTCAACAACTGGACAAATTGAATGCAGCCATCAACGAGAAACGGCCAGAATTGATCAATCGTAAAGGTGTCATTTTCCATCATGACAACGCCAGACCACACACATCTTTGATGACCCGGCAAAACTGGGACAGCTTGGCTGGGAAGTTTTGATGCATCCACCATATAGCCCTGACCTTGCACCATCAGACTACCATTTATTTCGATCTTTGCAGAACTCCTTAAATGGTAAAACTTTCGGCAATGATGAGGCTATAAAATCGCACTTGGTTCAGTTTTTTGCAGATAAAGGCCAGAAGTTCTATGAGCGTGGAATACAAAATTGCCGGGAAGATGGCAAAAGGTTATCGAACAAAATGGAAATTATATATTTGATTAAAGTTCATTCTAAGTTTGATTAAAAATGCATTTACTTTCTTTGAAAAATCCGCAATTACTTTTTGGGCAACCCAATATGAGTGGGGATGAGTGTTACAATTTTAGGCCTTTGCAGTTAAAACAGATTTTTTTGAGTGTTTAATATACATAGCGGTTCCATCCAGTAAATGAAAAGATACTCAATTTTCTTACCTAGATAAGGTAATATTTAAAAACCACGGAGGTTCGAGACCCGTTGTAAAAGGTCCTAAGGTTTGGTTCGCGGACCGGTTCTCGGAACCCCTGAACCCAAGGTTTTGGTTCGAACCTCGGTTCGCTTGAACATAAAAGAATAGTTTCCATTTATAAAGTTTTTAATTGTCAAATTCCTTAGCTGACATTTACAGCATTTGAGAACTGCTTAGTTTAAGTTAACAAGGAGCGGTACTAGCTCTTAGATCTGAAAGATTAAATTTATGTGTGGAGAACGGCCGTTCAAGTCAGGGCAGTCCTTGTTTTTTCGACCTTTACTAAAATTTTAAAACATTTGTCGATGTATGTTCTTTTTGACTATTTTCGAAGGAATCTTTAACATCATTTTCAGATTTGATATCTTTAATGTGTTTATTGTTTTCTATTGCTTTCATAAGCTTCTATTGTTCACAATCAGACGTTGAGTTCAATTTTGAAAGCTCTTAAGAATTTCTTCTTGAAGCATGTCTCTAATGTGCTGCTTTGGAACTTTGTTTTTCGGTCAAAGTTTGAAATCTCGCGTCTAAGAGCAATGCAGACAATATTGGTACTGAGCTCATATTAGAAGAACGTTTATCGAGGCACTTAGATAGTTTACACCAGCGGTGGGCAGCCGAAATAACGGAAAAGGCACAACAAAATTCTTATTTTTGTCATTTGCTTTCGATCAACGCGATGCAGCTAGTGTTTGTTGTAGTATCTATTGCGTGTGGTGGAAAAAAACGCTATGAGGCTGCCCACCGCTGGTTTAAACAATGAATTGCTAAAGATTTCAGAACAATTGCTCGACATGAAAATCAAGCGTAATAAAAATCACTTGGTAGTAATTGTGAATCCACAGCTTTAAACAATTTTATAAAAGAACTCTGAATGCAAAAATCTTTAAGAGTTAGTAACCGTTCGCACATTTTTTCACACATTCTAGCACTGATTTTCTTTGTTTAATTTAATTAAATTTTATATTTTTTATACGCAATAGATTCATTAAAGTGTGAGTACGGAGTTTCTCACAAAGAGTGCGAACCTTACAAATGTCAAAATAAACTTTCTTCAAAAAATAGTAAAATGCTAATTTTAGAGTGTGTGTACTGTAATTATAGAATCCTCCAGGAATTCTATTGAGGTAATTTGGTCATCGTCCAAATCAAGAAATGCAAGAAAATCAACATTACATTCTTCATAGTTGCATTCCTTTTCTGCTCTGCAGTTGTAATTTAAAGTTCTCCTGCTTGAACCATATTTGCTCCTTTATGGGCGGTGATAGTATAAATCTTATAAAGAGAAATTACGTAGGATTGGAGAACTTTTTGAATGATACAAGTCAGGTTGTAACCTGGAATTTCTATATTTCCCTGTATGTGTCGTTGGAAAAAATAATTTGGTGAACCGAACCTAAATTTTCGAAAAAGTGGTCCGGTTCGGGTTCAGGTTTGAGAAGTCAAAAATATTAGGGGTTCGGTTCATGGTGCGGTTCGTCGGACCCAAAAAACCCGAACCGAACCGGTTCTAAGGGTTCGGTTCAGGACCGGTTTGCAGCCTTGGTTAAAACAGAGATTTATATTATGTGCGATTTAAGAAAGCTGAAAATGTGATTCATTTAAAAATTACTCGAAAAAGACTAGAAGATGAGTCGAAGCTGATCAGAAAGAGAAGATATAAACACAACTTAAATTACGGTATTTTCAAAAAATTTTAGACTATAGTTTAAAAGACATTAGTTTATGAATTTGTAAGCAAAAAAATAGGCCCTTAAAGAAAGTCTTGCCAAGCAGTCAGTTTCAAAGCTATGTAACTGAAACTTGGCAAGCTTTTCAAAATGTCCACATCACGCAGATCGGACCTATATATCATAATGGCAAAATAAGTTGAGATTTCCATTTCAATATCTTATTTTTATATTATATTTTTATTTTTTTTATTTATTTATATTTTTAATCTTAGAGTAATCCCGGCATGACCTTAAAACTTCAATCTCGACTTCCAGTATATTGTGCACAATATCATTCTAAATGTGCTTAATTCAATACCTTTCGAATTGACATGTCTATAAATTAAAGAGCGAAAGCGAAGAAATATATATAGACTTTTATACATGCTGCAACAACCGAGGAAGAAGAAGACTTATCTTTCCTAAAATCAAATCAATATTACATATTGGCACTATTTCCATTCTGTCTAACGTGATTGTCGAACAAATTTTAAATGGAAAAAACGTCAAAGTAAAAGGAACTTTCAATTCCTTTTTTACTTTATAATATAGCTCTTAGCAAACACTTTAATGAGTGCTAAAGTGTATAGCAAGAGAAATTCCGTTTCCAAAATAATGACGAAATTATAAGAAATTCAAGCGTGACAAAAACAGAAGTGGTTTTCGGGCGCAGCTATATAAAGTCAAAGTTCAGAGAAATCTGAAAAAATAGCTAAGCCAAAATAGTTTTTAGTTTAATAGTATTTTATTTGACTTAAAAATCTAAATTTCTTCTTTTTTAACAAATGTTTCTCTCTGTCGATACGTAACATGTCGAACCTAACATTTTTTCCCAGCGTGAATTAAGTGTATTAAACAAGTGAGAAAGTCGGTCAAGCCCGACTACAATATACTTTGTACCTAGAGTAGGAGCTGAATGCAGTGCTGCTGCAACGCTCATCTCTAAATTTCTCTCCCCCTCTCTCTCTCTCTCTTTAAGATTGTGCGGCGTTGGTTGTGAGGGAGGGAGGGTGGCGGGGGGTTATTCACTTATTTGCTCATAACTTGAGAACCGCTCATCCGATCTTTATCATTTCTTTGGCAAATCGATACATATTGCTAATGACTAACTATCTCTAGAAGAAACAAGTCATCTTTCTACAAAACTGTGGGAGATATGACGTTTTTATCAAATTGCGGGGGCGAGAGGGGGCGTGGCAAATATTGAAAATAAACTTGATATGCTATAAGTATAAGAAGATCTGTTTGTTCATACGGACGGACAGACGGATGGACAGACGGACATGGCTATATCAACTCGGCTGTTGATGCTGATCAAGAATATATATACTTTTAAGGGTCTTTTGTGCAAACTTAATATACTCTATGTAACTTCGGTTTAGAGTATAAAAATATGTGAGATTTCGACTTACCAAAATTTATCTGGTTTCAACTTTTGGATGGCTTGGAACCAGAAATACCCAATATGTCAAAGCTACAAGCCGCTATTGAAGTTCATATCTTACATAATTTCTGAGACCAGGCTCTTAATCCCTTTTAAACCGGCTGAATCGGGTTTTGAACCGGGAAAACAATTAACTCTCTATATCCAATTTTAAGTTCAAAGCCTATATTATAATTGAAATATCAATTTAAACTTCTTTTGTGTCGGGTTGAGGAGCTTATGAAACGGTTCACGGGATCGGGACATAATCCATATTTCTCTCCTGAACGACTAGAACACACTGTAAGAATCTTATGAAGATAGATGCCCATAAGAAACATTAATAAACAAGAATTATTTTTATACTCTGTACCGAAGGTACATAGAGATTAATAAGTTTGTGCAAATGTATGTAACAGGAAGAATGAATCGTTTCCGACCCTATAAAGTATATATATTCTTGATCAGCATCAAACGCCGAGTCGATACCTGCGATATTTTAGTAGGAGTAAAATTTGAATTAAGCGTCACGTCACAAAATGTGTGTTGTGGTTATGAGGATCCAAACACCCACACATACACTAGAAGGTTTTCAGAGGGTGGGCTGGGCGTAAGAGGAAGAAAGAGGTGGGTTAAAGGGGGCTTAAAGTAGCGAAAAGGAATGTGACTAAACAGTGACAAAAAAGTGACTTGACAGTGACTAATCACTGACTAAATAGTGACTAAAGCGTAACTAAACAGTGACTAAGCAGGACTCTACTGTAACAGAGACTAACCAGTGGCCTGATAGTGACTCATCAGTGACTACACAGTGACTGAACCCTGACTAAACAGTAAAAAAGTGACTAAAACGAAATTAAAAAGTGATTAAACAGTGCCTTAGCTGGACTAAACAGTGAATCAACAGTGAATTAAAAGATACTAAACAGTTGCTTGACAATAACTAATCAGTGAAAACACAATAGCTAAAAAGTGACTAAATAGTGACTAGACAGTGACTTGACTGAAAAGTGTCTTGACTTAACAGTGACTACACTGTAACTTTACAGTGACTATACAGTGACTGCACAGTGACAGTGACTTGCGACTGCTATCTTAATTTATCTATGGGCCCTTAAATTTAGCATCATGTTTCACATGAAAGTATCGTGAGTGTTAATGACACTCTTACCTAACATTTTCTTAAAACTCTTACTTCAAACTCAGTTTCTGCTAAATTTTCGGCGCACTTACTTTTTTGCATTGCGACTTACTGATAACTAATGATCTTTTTAATGTCGAACGTGACATGGAAAAGTGGACAAAAGCAAGCTAAAAATGTACAATGAATTCAGATTGCATTACACTTTAATTGCTTTTTTAGAGAGTTTGTAATCTGTATGACATTTCTACTCCCAAAAAAAAATAAAAAGCATCACCTTTATGTGTCTTTTTCGAGCCCTTTAGGTGAATAAAAAGATATTCATTTCATGTGCGACTTAAGAAAGACTCGTAGATGGCTCATACAAATGCTCGAAATGAGATTCATTCAAAAACGACTCGAAAAAGACTCGCAAATGACTCGAAAAGGAGTCGAAACTGATCAGTTAAACGAGATAGAAATGACTCTTTATGGAGAGTCGCGGCTAGTGTACCATTTTCTCCCGACAAAAGAATCATTTAGACAAAAACGAGAGCATTTATGACTATTTTAATCAGACAGAGGACTCGAAAAAGACTTGAATGTGATCAGAAATTTCAAAAAATGCTGGCTCAACTTTGTTTGCTGCTACTGTGGATGTGCTAACAGAATTTCAAATTAAAAAGATGTGTTAAGTAGAGTTTGTTCATCATCTTTCGTAACAACTAAGTTCAATGTGTGCATCTAAAGTGCCTTGGCAAAGTAATTTTGTCATCAGCTCAACTATCCACTTCTGTTACACTTAAATCAGAATTTTCTAAAAGCTGAGGCTTCATGTTTGTTCCTTTAATACTGCACGTCAAATGCTTCACATAAGTAGGATGCATTATCTGTAACTGTTTCACATATTTGGGATTCAAGAGCAACGGGTAATCTTTATTCCCTGTATTATTTAGTGACATCAGCCATTGCTAATAATAATAAAGATTACATTATACGAGACAATGCTGATCAAATGAACCAACAATTAAGTGTGACCGAAAATCCTCAAAATCCCAAAAGTGTAGAGATCATGCAATACAGTGAAAATTTAGACCTAGATAAGGCACAAGGTAGACAAAATATGTTTCTAGGTATGTACCTAGGTACAAATACGTCGGTACTTTCAAACACTACTTCCATCTACCAAAAAAAAACTAACATACCTTCTTGAAGGGTATAAAATGCCACTTTAAGAGTCAAGCCAGATACCCGGCTGTAATGGTCGTTGCCTGACTACGGATTGGGCTGCCTATCAACTGGTGGAATGTTCTCTTCTTTTATTTTTTCTGTATCATTCTCGTGGGCAAACTGAAAGCTCTATACGGATTTTTTTTTTTGCACACATCACTGAAGCATATGGCAGGCCCAAGTAGCCATTAATGTATACAGCAATGGCATCCGCAGATTAAACTGTTTAAGGACAAACGAATACGAGTCGTCGTATAATGGCTGAGGCAGATTACGCCGTCGACACTATAAAATTAATTTTAAAACATTTCGGGTTTAATCATTCGTGCAGATAAAAGGCGACAGTTGTCCCCGAGGATAATTGCGTGTGCGTGTGGAACGCCAGAACCTTGTCCCTTTGGGGAGCTGGGGACCTGGCATTCAAGGCATAATTTGTGCACAAAATATTTTTGCTGTTTTACGCAGAAAACCTACCTTCGTCGTTGGCGCCCACAAGCAGCAGACCCAACCATCCGCCACTTGTGGAAGTTGAACGAAAAACGTGCTGAGCTTTGTAAACTTGCCCCAGCCCCAAGGGCTGGTTGGTATGGGCTATCAGTTTTACGAGTCCTTAGAGGGACGCACTTGTTAAAAAACTGGGAGAAGGGGACAACAAAACATGCCAGAGATTTGCGTTTCTGGCAACTGCCTTTTGATATTCAATCATGTCGAGAGCATCACACACAAAACATGACATTCAACTGGCCTTCAATTTATTTGCCATAATGGTCGACCATTTTCAATTCGGGGATTTCCAAGCGTCAGTGTGAAGGCACAGACGGAGTCGGAATTTTACAATGCCTTTATTAATGAATTAAAAAAAAAAAAAAAAAAACAATAGCATTTCAATTTTTGAAATGTGGCTGTAGGTGAGTCGAATGCTGTTACCAAACTAAAGTCTTGGAAAGAAGGAAGTGGTTTAAATGTCAGTTTACTGTTTGCTTTGTGTTCCTAAATGAATAACGTGAAGGTAGGATGTTTGTAAAAAAGATGATGAAGACAATGTTTTTAAAAGGACTGATACTAAGAAATACCAAACAAAATCATCTGTCAAACAGCAATAACCAGAGGTGGTTCTATGTATCGGTGTTAACAAAACAAGAAAGTCAGCCAAGCCCTAGAGTTCATGATGTAGTATCAGCAGAATGCAAATACGAAATCCTCTTGAGACTTCCTGTGACAAACCCATTACAACTACACAAAGCTGATATTAAGGCCCTCTTCTGGTCTAGAGGGCTAAATTTTACATGTTTTTTTCAAATTCGTGGAAAGAAATCGGGAAGAGATTTTGTAAATTTTTTTTTGTATTTGGTTGTACAATTCATTATAGAAAATACAAAATTAAAAATTCGTGAATGCGAGGGCTGTTCAAAAGTTCTCTGCTTTCCAAAATTTGAGTAAAATAGTAAGCAAAAAACTTTTTCTCAAAGATTGAGGTAGGGTCGACTAATTCTGCGTCCAAAAAGTAATGTAAAATTCATCTTTTGTATTTGTGAACACATTGGTCGACAAAAATGGCTTTATCTTCTAAAACATTTCGAATTTTGAAACATCCTTTTGGGATAATATTTTTGAATATCTAAGCAAAAAATTAAAAAAAATTTGAAAAAAAAAATTTTCTAGACCAGAAGAGGGCCTTTATACCTTTTCCGAACCCCGACTCGATTTTCATGTAGAGTAATTCGAATTAAGGTTTTAAAAAATTATATGTAAATTCACTCAGAAAATTATTTTTCTATATTTAAGAAAATCGCCCTAAAATCGAAATCGCCCTTAAATTTAGAAAAAATTTCTATATTTAAGAAAAAAATTTCTGAATTTTAGAAAAGTTGCCCTAAAAATGAATTTTTTAGAAAAAACTTTCTAAAAATTAGAAAAATATATTTTTTTTTCTAAATTTTAGGGTGAATTTGCTTTATTGCCTTTTCTAATTTTTAGGGTAATTTCGCCTTTGACTTTAGAAAAAATTTGTTACAAATTTAGGGTACTTTTAAATCCTTCCCTTTCTAAAAATGTTTGCGAAATTGCATTTCGCTATGCTGTAGTTCGGTTTTAACGAAGAAGCCGTCTATGTGATGGCATTTGTTTATACACACTAATGTCCATTCGCAATCCCTGAAGAATGTAGATGTATTGAGCAAGTTTTTGTTTTGTCTTGAGATGCGTTTCACCATGTAGTAATCGATTAAAGAATTGTATAAAATATAGTCAATGTTAAAACACCTCAAATATAAATAAAAAAAAAAAACATTAAATAAAAAAAGAAAAAAAAAGTATGGTCCTACGGGGGGACTTGATTCCAGTCCCCGACATTTTCTAAGCTAATGTCTTATCCACTCGACCACAACCCTTGCTTCTAATTGATTGGCAAAAGTGAGTACTTAAGCGCCAAATACGGCACACAAATTTACAGGTACGATTTTAACGCAAGGTATTGCTAAACAAAATTAAAAAAAAAAGTAAGACCGTTGCAGTCGAGTAGCCCGACTTCAATATACCCTGTACAATTGACAACGAGAGCGTAAGTTAAAGTCGGCTCTAACCGACTTCGATAAACCCGTTACTCATGAAAAAACATGTTTAACAGTGCTCCTGCGTTCCTTAGGGTGACCATCCGAAAAAGTATGCAACATTTTTTTAGGGTGGGTGGGGTGGTGGGGGGGGGGGCTTGGTTCGCTTTTTTGCTCATAACTTGTGAACCGTTCATCCGATTTTTATCATTTCTTCGGCAAATCGATTCATTTTGCTAATTACTAACTATCTCTAGAAAGTACGAATCGTCTATCTTCAAAACTGTGGGAGATATAACGTTTTTTCCAAATTGCGGGGGCGGGAGGGGGCGTGGCCAAAATTTGAAACAAACTTGATCTGCGTGCAGATAAAAGAAGCATTTGTCCCATACATGTCAAACCTCTATCTCTTACCATCTCTGAGATCGACGCGTTCATACAGACAGACGGACAGACGGACAGACGGACGGACGGACGGACGGACAGACGGACATGGCTAAATCGACTCGGCTGTTGATGCTGATCAAGAATATATATACTTTATAGGGTCGGAAATGTTTCCTTCTCCCTGTTACATACATTTGCACAACTTCATTATCCCCTTTTACCCATTTTTAATGGGTACAGGGTATAAAAACATAAAAATAAGAAGAAAAAGTTTGCTCCTACTGGGACTTGATCCCAGGCCTCCACGTTTGCTAAGCGAATGTCATGTCAACTAGACCAACTGCGTACATTCTTAACTACGCTTATGACGCAACGTCTTGCTTAAGGCTAATAGTCGAGTGGGCTAAGACGTCGGCCGTGTGTTCAGTATTTGTGAGTGGTCCCGAGTTCAAGTCCCAGTAAAGAGTAAGTAAAAAAAAATAATTGTTAATGCTTATTTCAAAATTAATTTATAGCTTAAAAGAAAGTGGGTTGGTGAAGAGGTGAAGTTAGAGGGGTGGATCCAACAACAACCAACACGGGGTTGGTCTGTGGTCGGTCGTCCTCCTCTTTCCACAATTTTTTTTTTTAGTCTTTTACGGCCAGCTGCTTCCTCCTCATGCCAGCGCTGCCATAATCGCTTGGGAATTTTAAATCGACATAACAGCTGAAATTGTCGAAGGGTTTTTTAGAAAAATTGCCCCGAAATCTAGAACACAATTTCTATTTTTTAGAAAAGCATTTTCTTAAATTTTTAGGGCGAGTCGCCTTTGGCCCTTTTTTAGGGCGAGTTGTTTTTTGAGTGTAAAAAAGGGGAAGGGGCTTACATTAAAATTTTCCCCCCCCCCTTCTAAAAACAAAACAAAATAATTAACCCGTCTGGAGTTACAAAAAAAAAATATTTTTCCCTTCACCAAAAAAAAAATATTATTCTCCTTCAAAAATACATAATAATTTTTTTTAATTAAAATGTTATTTATTATTAAAAACCCCACACCTATTTTTTTTTTTATAATTATCTACCAAATTATTTTTTGATCAATTTATGTAAATCAACACAGTATGAGAGTATGTAACTATTTGAACGGCAAACAAAACGGGGAAACTTTATTTCTTAAAAATAGAAAAAATAAGAAGCAAATTTAACTTTTCTTTTTTAAAGCGGAAACAATAAATATATTTTAGATAAAGATCACGATTCCCGCTGCCCTTTGATTTTTTAATATGCAAATAGCTAAATTGGAAAAAAAGCTGTTTTGGCAACACTGTTTATTGTTTTTGATGTGTGCCATCACTATTCTGATAATATCGTTGAGATCACGTACCACCACCAATAACAAAAGAGGACAACAGTTCACAGCAATGATAGATTTTTTGGCTTTTCGCTTTGTGAAATTTTAACTACTTTTTTGTAAAATACGGTCAGCATATTGTTAAAGCTATCGATGTGTTTTCTATGTGCCATAAGATTTAATTCAATCGGATGAGGATGTTCTCTATTTGATTTTTTGTTTGTTTTTTGTAAAAAAACACACTCACACACGCGCACAGCACGCTCTCAATCTCGCGCTCTCAGCAAATCAACTTATTCCACAACATTGCCTGAGCGCAACAACCGTTATGTTCAAACAAACATTTAATTGGCCTTTTCACACATGGCAGAGAAAATTTTCCAAATTTTCTTTCTTAGTGCGCGCCTGCATAACTGAACGAAGGTCTATGCCAAATATCACCCCTGTAGGATAAGCCATTTAGGCTGTGGGTTGATAATATGTCAGTCGGGCGTACAGATTTATATATATAGATAAATATTCTTGATCAGCATAAAAAACCGATGTCCGTCTGTCCATCCGTATGAACGATGAAATTTCAGAAATGGTTAGAGACACAGGTTTTACATAGACATATGAGACAAATACTTCTTATACTTGTAGGCAGATAAATTTGTTTTCTTCAATTTCTTCATCTTCTTTTCTTCAATTTGGAAAAAACGTTATATCTCCCCACAGTTTTGCATATTCATATTTCATACCTTCAGCAGTTATATAGTGATCAAGATTATTTATAAAGTTTCCGAAGGTACGATTAGCATCGGAAAAGCAATACTATATGATGACCATAAGAAAGTTCGCCGGTGCGGCGCTTGCTTGCTGGGTTGTCAAAAGGTCACAGTAGTCGCTTTATCTATTGTTCAGTTTGGAAAACCCTCAACTAGCATTGTTCAAAGTATGACAAATCTATTGCCATCTATTGGTCAAGTTATGACAAATTTTTTTTCAGTGCACATTTACTAAATCAAGTTACAAGCAAGTTCGTATGGACGTTGGTATTTCAAATTAAAGCTGTTTGATGTTATTGCGAAGGGGCACCGATATGACTGGCTACTAGATTAAATGAAGACAGTTGAGCGATTTGAGACCGCCTGTTCAAAGCCAGAAACATTTGATGTGTACGGTTTTCCATGACAAAACATATTTATCTTTAAATTTATACTTCTTTTTTCAACTTTTCTTCATAAGAATTTTTTTAAAAACTGGTTCAGATTAGTTGCTTGTATAGAATGTTTACTGTATTAGCCGTTCTTATTCCTGTCACTTCACAAAGAAACTAGTTCAACTAGTATTTTAGTTTAGTTCTATAGATTTTTCAGGTCACCCCGAATATAGAGCTTCAAAGTGATTTTAAATTCGATCGATGGAAAACAATAAAGATTTATTTTGTAACAATTACACAGTTCAACAAATATTGGGTCATCTCGGGCCGGGGAATGAGGTTGCTACCGTTCGACGGTGGCTTTCAAGCTGAGTAAAAGTCAATTTTCAAAATTATTCTAGCACGTCAAGTTTTTATACCCTTGCAAAGGGTATTATAATTTTGCCCAGAAGTTTGCAACGCATAGAAATATTCATTTCCGACCCTATAAACTATATATAGTCTTGATCAGGGTGACGAGCTGAGTCGATTGAGCTTTGTCCGTCCGTCTGTCCGTCTGTCTGTCTGTTCAAAGATATTTGAACAAGTGCATTTAAAGACCGCTACCTGCGGTCGTCTCAAGCCGAGGCGCACAAAAATAGAAATTAGAACCTAGAAAATAAGCAACCCCCAAGAAGGGACACATCTGTTAGTAATAAGGCATTTCTCTGCTTGGGGTAAAACCAAAAAATGTATATAAGGGAAAACTCAATACTTTTAATAAACATTCAGCTTCTAGAAGAGTGAGCTCGTCTATCTCGTTTTATTTACTGTCTGATTCTACGCAAACTAGTCTCTCAGTTTTAAAGCTATCGAGCTGAAACTTTGCACAGAGTCTTCTTTTTACTGCACACTGCTAATATGTCGGAACCGACCGGATCGGATGACTATATCTTATAGCTGCCATAGGAACTATCGGTCGGAAAGTGGGTTTTTATGAGAAAATTTTTTTTATTTTTTATGTTAACGTGTCTCACTTCAGCGATTATTAATATTATACGGTTTTACACAGATTTGGAAGTTTGTGTCAAAATCGGATGCCTATATCTTATAGCTGCCTTAAGAACTATCGGTCGAAAAGTGGGTTTTTATGAGAAAAATTTTTTGTTTTTAATGTTAACGTGTCTCACTTCAGCGATTATTGATATTATACGCTTTCACATAGATTTGGAAGTTTTTGTCAAAATCGGATGACTATATCTTATAGCTGCCATAGGAACTATCGGTCGGAAAGTGGGATTTTTTTTAGAAAAATTGTTTGTTTTAATGCTGGCGTTCTTAAACTCTGTTGTTAACATTTGCAAGGGTATAAAAACTTCGGCAAAGACGAAGTTAGCTTGGCCTTCGTTAAGATATCAATGGTCAAAGTTGGTAAAAAATGCCTAAAAAGGCAACTTACAAAATATATAAAAAAGCCATCTTTAACGAGAAATAATGTTGGAAAAAATTTAAATAAATAGGTTGTTTCTTTCCCTCCTCAAGAGGGGCCATTAGTCAAATTCTTGATTGATAGGCAAGAAACCGTAAATAAATTGGGAAAGGAAGATTGTATATTGCTCTCAAAATTTACAGCAAGCAAATTAATTGGTGGCGTAGGTGAAAATCAGGTTAAATCATTTTTGAAATTGCGTTTAATGCTGAAATTCTTAAATCACTTAGAGTCTTGTGTCAGAGAGAGAATATCTGGACATGTCCAACATGGTAAAAAGATACCACGGTACTGCTGAAGAAACGTTTTCAATGCAATTATTTAATGATTCTTTAATTTTATTTATAGGATATGTCAAACAGTAGGCATCTCTTATACGCCGGCAATGCAATCTTCACGTCCGCAGTCTATGCACGCTCATGACAACAAGATCATAGAAATTTGTTTGCATTTTGCCTGGGATCTCCGACTTCAACGTTTTAAGGTCTTTGTGCGCTCCTTTCTCCAATCCAAAATATTAGATACTAACTTTGATGTTCGCCTATGCCGCTGAATAAAAAAAACCATTCCTTATTTGTTCTTTCCATTTTAATTCCTTGCAATTTTTATTTATTTTTTACAATTCATCAGCTGATTGTGCAAGTGTGCTGCCACCTTATTTGAAAATTTTCATAAGTGGCATCTCACTGCAGAAATATCATGGTTTTTATAAAGATGCATAAACAGGCGCATTTTAAAAAGCGTGATTTTAAAAAACCATGATACTGCTAGCATAAACGTAGTAAATGACAATGAATGGCATCCGTATTTTTTTATCTTTGACGGAGAGGTGGAGTTTTCGGCGTCCGTGGTACCCACGATTTGTCCAAATTAACAATTTGACTGCCAAAGACCCATTCGTTTCAACCGATTGCTTGATGGTCTCTCTCTGACACAAGACTCTAGTGAGTTTAAGCACTCTCACGGCAATTTCAAAATTAAAAACAATTTAAAACTGATTTTCAAAAAAGCCTACTGACACAAAATCAAGTTAGTTTGCTTGCTGAGAAAATATAAAATATACATCTTCCTTTTTAATTTATTTACGGTTTCTTGCCCATCAATCAAGAATTTGGTTTATGGCCCTCGATAGAGGAAAGATCAACCTATTTATCTAAATTTTCACAAGCATTATTTCGTTAAAGATGGCTTTTTAATATATTTTTGAAAGTTGCCTTTTTAGGCATTTTTACCAACTTTGACCATTGATATCTTAAAAACTTGACGTGCTAGAATAATTTTGAAAATTGACTTTTACTCAGCTTGAAAGCCTCCGTCGAACGGTATCAACCTCATTCCCCGGCCCGAGATGACCCAATATTTGTTGAATTAATTTTACAAAAAATATTATAAATTATAATATAAATTTAAAGTTAAATTTAACAATAAAATTTGTTTTTTTGAAGTTAAAAAAAAAAAATGCGGAAAAGACAGCCGGTTTTTGGAAGCAAGTACATTTACCAGTTCCGATTCTGCATGATTTGATCGGATTAAAAATCGAATACGGGAACCGGCCTTAATTTTTAACAAAATTTTTTAAATAAATTGTTAACAATTTTAAAAAGAGTAATTTGCATTATGTATCGGTTTGCCGAAGAAATGATAAAAAATGGATGAACCGTTCTCAAGTTATGAGCAAAATAGTCGAACTCCGCCCTCCCTACCATCCGCCACAACCAACCAACATCGCATTTCATTCACCAAAAACACAAGGGGGCGAGAGAGGCTTTAGGGCGGCTGCGAAGGCAAGGGGTAGCTATTTACAAGAAGTCACTTTTCAGAGTTCACTTTGGGACCATCTTCGCGGGAGGTTGCGCATGTTCAAATGCTCCGTCAAAATGTCATGAACCACAGAATTTGTTAAATTTAACATCTGGGCGGCAATTCAACGAATACTTAGTCGGCGGTCTGAGTTCAAAACTTTGAGCACACGAGTCACATTGTCGGTGTTTGTCGAAGTCGAAGGTCTTTCAGAATGGTCTTCAGCGGCGACCTCTTCCCGGCCCTCCAAAAAGGCCTGGTGCCACCGAAACACACCACTTCTTGCTAAAGCAACATCTCAGTAAGCCTGCTTGATCATATTAAACGTCTCTGTCGCAGATTTACCGAGTTTCACACAGAATTTAATCGTGTACCTTTTGCCGGCTTGCACCACTCACAGAAACACGTAGCGCCAAAAATTCCTGTCCGGGCTCTCCAGGTGCTCGGACACAACTGACCAGCCGCTCGTTCGTTAGTTAGGAACGCCCTCTAGTCGGTGCGCGCACGCTCCGAAGTACAGTCGCAGCGGAAGAAAATCAGTCCCATTACTTTCCAGACAATCTCTTTATATATACTTTAAGTGGTCGGAGAGGATTCTTTATTATGCGTTAGAAACATCCGGACAATTTTAATATACCCTCTCCAAGAGTATAAAAATATCGCGACGACTTGAAAGTCGCGATAGAAACGAAATCACAACATACATATTTATTTCTTCACCATAAGTTTGTAAGTTTTATTTATTTGTATGCTCAGTAACAGCTCATAACTCGAAACCCTTGCTAATCTTAACATCAAAGCTTCGACACGCCCTCTCAATGTCATAGAAGTAGGAAATGACGGAGCCATGGCTCTTCAGCTGTACCTCATTAGGTTCCGTGCCGGTGAATCGTTCCGTCTCCTTATGGAAGTCATCACCCAATTTCTTGCCCTTGGCAATGGTAAACTCGCCCTCATCGAAGAGACTACGACGCCGCTTAAAACTCAAAGTACTCGTTGATCTCATATTTTGCAGCATTATAGTCCTACGATCATCAATACTCGGGTTGTCGGTCACGCTATCATCCCCGTCCAATTCCTGATCAGAATGGTAGCTGATAGACTCGCGGGACGATATCAAACTTTCCAACATCGCTGGGACATCTCTCTTAAGTCTCTCCGCCTCTAAGCGCAGGCGTACCAGATTTTCGTCCAAAACTGAGTTAGGCCTGGGGAACGGAGTGAACGCACTTTTCGTTTTGATTAAGCCATAGGTACGCTTGTTGGTGGGCAGATTTGAAGTATTCTCTACATTCGTCTGATGAAAGCCCGCATGAACTGGAAAACCGCCAATATTTTTCGAGCATTTTGATTTAAATTTTCTCAAAGGAATCGAAGATTTCCTGGTCGAATTAGTAAAGCTCGAACGGCAGCGAATACTCATGGATAAGCTGAAGCTGAAACTGCAGAGGGTATAAAGTGTATGTCGAATACAAAAGGAGAGTGAAAACTTACCAATATTTATAATGCAGTTTATTTTTGTTAGTGGGGAAGCAGGTGTATGTGTGCCTGTCTGTCTGTTGATAGGTGTGTGAATCGAGTATTTAATTTCTTTTTGACATTTTGTGCAAGGCAAATGTCGAAAATTAATTCAAAAGTAAGTTAAGAAAATTGTAGAAGCCTTGAATGGTTAAGCGCATCCGTTACCTTCTCTACTAATTGCGTCAGTAGCCTATAATAATTCGGTTTTGTCTCGGACTTGCTGTTAGTACACACAAGAACCAACTCCTTTCTATACTTTGGAACTTGGCATGTCCTTCTTATTTACCTTACGCCAAGTAAAGTTTAGTTGATGGGCAAAAGCTTTTAACAGATTGTCTTCAGAACTAACTTGGCCAATTTGCAAAATCAAAAACAAACCAAGCAAAGTGACCGAAAAGGCCATACAAAATAAAGAAACAATAACAATTACACTGATGGCCGCTCGTCCCCGAGAAGGCGTGGAAAGTGGAAAGTTGAAAGTGAGTGACGCGACCTGGAACGAGTTTCAGTTTTTCTGGGCCAGGCACTGCCATAAAACAATCGAGAGCTCAATTGCGCGCGCCCGGTCGCATTTATTGTGTCCAGCTTCAGATTCAGAATCCACCCAAAAGGATGCGCCTGCAGCACAGGATATGCACATTCGGAACGATTTCATTTCCAGTCGTAACTTTGTTAGCTCCGCTTGGCCAGACCGAAGGAGGGGCAGAGGAATTCCCACATTTATCTCACAAAATGTTTTGCCTTTCTATTATTGTTTTCACCCGGAGTCGGGTGGTGCGTAAAAATTCTATTTGATTATACGGCGTTTATGTTGTGCATTTTGTTTTCGAACTGCTCCCAGCTGGCTACCCCTTTACCCATGCCTCGGGCCCTGCCTTTGTTTGTTTTGCCAGGACGTTGCAAAAATATTTAATCCTGGTATTTATTTCCTGCACCAGGATATGAAAGCGAATGCATTGACTTTGACGGCGCCACCCCCTTGGCCAGCCGAGCAAATATCTTAAATGGACTGCACCCATCAAGTGGGTTGGTTGCATTTAATTATTTTTGTGGGCTAAGATGCGCACGCTCGAGTTGTAATGGCTGCAATAAATTGCATACTGATACATTAAACATGGGTCAAGGCAGAATGGTTAAGCACACGTCTATTTGAACTGCAATCAGAAGGATATATGGGGCAGGACTGTGGCTCCGTTTTTCCATGGGCCAATTATATTGAATTAATCCACTGAGATAAAAAATAATCGCTCGAGTGATTAATTAAGCTTTTCCTGAGGCTAAAGACCAGAGTCGGGCCCGAAAACATACTGCAATGCTCTGTCGCATGTACATTGGTCTGGGCCGTTGTTCCTGTTGCTTTCTCATATTTTGTCTGGTAGACAACGTAAAGCTAGAAACACAAACTAAGACAATTCCAAGAAAATTGTGATGTCTTTTGAGAATTCTATCAGGCCTGTGCTGGTTTCACTTTCGACAAGGCTGGCGTGAAAGTGCTTCGTGCGCAAACAATTTAAGTGGGATTTATTTGACTTTATTTGGAACACCCACACAGTGCTTTGTTTCTCAGAAAATCTGGTTTGAAATGTTACTATTTAAAATTTTCAGCATAAAAGCATGAAATTATTTGTAAAACTTTCCAGGGAAAATCTTTGTAAAAATGTTAGTAAAAATTTGCATGAATCAAACTGTAATAAGAAATTATAAGCAGGGAATCCAATTGGCCAGGGACCAAATTAAATCTTAAAACCAGAACTGGAGCCAATTGTTTTTTTTTTTTTTTGTCTACGGTATCGGTATCCAAGTACCGATATTTTTGGATTCGAAAAGAACCTAAACATAGTACCGGAACAGTTTCGGTTCTAAATGCAACTGCTTGCACTCAGCTTTGGGGGACTTTTACGCAATTTGGTTAAATCGTCCGCTTTCAAATAATGAGTGTGTCTAAGCAAAACTTTTGTATTGCGAAATAGAAAAACTCGAGACCAGTCTCTTTGAAAATATTAAATGGGGTTTGCTTCAAAAGTATAGGGTCAAGTTATGCGCAATTTGCGTGAAACTATCCGTCTGAATTGCCCAAGATTGTGGAAGAACATAAATTGGCTTTTCTACCATGATAACACCCCTGCTCACCCATCGCTGCTTGTGCTTGTGGATGGGAAGAAACGAGGGCATAAAGGAATTCAATCCGAGGAGGACTATTTTTAAGGGGAAACTAGAAGGACAAGTTACATACTACTGTGGGGGAAAAGTAGTCGGAATTTGTCGCTTTAAATCACGCGGGCTAATATTTTCGCCCGAATATTTTTTTAGTTGTGCTGCCAACTGTCACTGACTTACATGTCAAATTTCATGTCAAAATATTCATTATTTTTATAGCCTTGCAAAGGGTATTATAATTTTGCCCAGAACTTTGCAACGCATAGAAATATTCATTTCCGACCCTATAAACTATATATATTCTTGATCAGTGTGACGAGCTGAGTCGATTGAGCTTTGTCCGTCCGTCTGTCTGTCCGTCTGTCTGTTTCTACGCGAAGTAGTCCCTCAATTTTAAAGCTATCGAGCTCAAACTTTGCACAGAGTCTTCTTTTTACTGCACACTGCTAATATGTCGGAACCGACCGGATCGGATGACTATATCTTATAGCTGCCATAGAAACTATCTTTCGAAAAGTGGGTTTTAATGAGAAAAACTTTTTTGTTTTCAATGATATCGCTCCAAACCCTCGTATTTATAAGTTTTCTATGATTTCACATAATTTTCACGAGATTTATCAAAATCGGACAACTATATAGTATAGCTGCCATACAAAAGATTGGTCTGAAAAAAGTCTTAGTGAGAAAAACTTTTTTGTTTTCAATGCTATCGCTCCCAAACTTTGTACAGATCAATATTATATACCACCACAATATTCTGTGAGGTGTGATTCAATTCGGATGACTATAGCATACAGCTGCTATAGGAACGATCGGTCAAAAAAGTAGTTCTAGTGAGAAAAACTTCTTTCTTTTGGGGGTAGAGTCTTTATCATATTCAGATAGTAATAATATCTTTTTCAACACAATTTTGGAGAATTTGATCAAAATCGGATGATAGCCATATAACAAACTGGCAGCATATATCATGCTCCAAGGGTATATAAACTTCGGTAGAGCCGAAGTTAGCTTCCCTCTATATTTTTTTCGTAAAAGTGTTAAGTAGAAAGCATAAAAATCATTTTTATACTCTTTACCAAAGGTACACATTTTAAATGTTTGACACGCCTCCTCCCCCCCAGCAATTGGGCTAAAAAGTCACATCTTCCACAATTTTGTAGATAGATACAATAGTTACCACCTTTTGAAGATATTTAGTAATTAGCAAAGAAATGATCAAGATGGGATGACCGATTCTCAAGTTATGAGCAAAAAAGTACAACCATGTCCGTCCGTTCGTCCGTCCGTCTGTCCGCCCGTCTGTTTGTATGAACACCAAGATGTCAGACACTAGAGAGCTAGAGCAACCAAATTTGAAATGTAAACTTCTATTGGCTGCACGCAGACCAAGTTTGTTTCAAATTTTTGCCATCCCTCCCCACAATAAAAAATGTATAATAATTCCCACAATTTTTAAGGGGGTATTTTCCATGTCGACGCAAGGAGTTTTTCCAATTCTGTTTATACTCGGTACCGAAGGTACATAGAGTATATTAAGTTTGTGCAAAAATATGTAACAGGAAGATGGAATCATTTCCGACCCTATAAAGTATATATTCTTGATCAGCATCAACAGCCGAGTCGATATAGCCATGTCCGTCTGTCCGTCCGTCTGTCCGTCCGTCTGTCCGTCCGTCTGTCCGTCCGGATGAACAAACAGATCAGAGATGGTAAGAGATAGAGGATTGACATGTATGGAACAAATGCTTCTTATACTTGCAGGCAGATCAAGTTTATTTTCAATTTTTGCCACGCCCCCTCCCGCCCCCGCCATTTGGAAAAAACATCATATCTCCGACAGTTTTGTAGATAGATGTAGACCTTCTAGAGATAGTTAGTCTTTGTATCTATTCGCCCGAGAAATGATAAAGATCGGATGAGCGGTTCTCAAGTTATGATCAAATAAGTGAATTACCCCCGCCACCCCCTTCCACCCTCTCACAGCCAACGCACAATCTTAGAGAGAGAGAGAGAGAGAGAAAGAGAAAGAGAAAGAGAAAGAGGGTGAGAGGGGGATGGATAGAAACTTAGGGATGAGCGCAGCAGCACTGCATTAAGCTCCTACTCTAGGTACAGAGTATAAATATAGTCGGGCTTGACCGACTTTCTCTCTTTTTTTTATTTTGTTGCAAAAACAACAAATTTTTAACTGCTTCGATCTGGGTTGCCGAGGAAGTTAAAAAAGTTCTCGGCCGTCAAAGTGGGGGTCCATTTGTCGTCTCCAGGTTGTGTGAAATTAAAACGAAAAACAGTATAGATGTCATTATGGTCTGACCCTCGAAATCAATTTTGTGATTTTTTTTGACAAAATGGTGGCCATTGAAAAATGAAAATTCTATTTGGGCCCTTCTTTTGTAGTTTAGTGTAAAAGAATTTTAAACGAAGAGTCATATCAAACGAGATGTTGATAGTCCTGGAGGGAGTTATTATTACACGATGAAATGAAAAGGAGAAACAATACATATTTTCCTTGCTGTACTTAATAGCTTCTAAAACAGTGGTGCACAAACACACACTAACAAGCTTTGCGATTGTGTGTGTAGCAGAGCAACACGAAGTAAACGCCATTGGTCAAATATAGGCTACAAACAAACACTCATATGTGTGTGCGTGCATTTTATAGAGCACACGTATTCTCTCTCTTTATGCGTGTGTCGGCTGCGACGCTGGCAGAATTATGACTTCCTATCCCGCGGGATATGGAAAATTACATATGTGCACCACTGTTCTAAAATAAACATTTGCTGAGGAAGACAATTTGAACTTAAGAACAAAAGAATTTCCCACCAGACTATTCTTCAAAGCAATTGTGCCATGGTTACTAAAAAAATTGAAATTTTATTCTCCCCATTCCACATAAAATTTTTATGCGCTTACAGTTTCCCACATTCTTTAAATATTATCAAGTGCTTTTCATAAATCAAGTCTGTGCCTCCATTTATTTAAATGAAATTCATTTCTCGGTATCTATCTCTAACTTTTTTCGTTCCAGCTTAGCAATGAATGTCAACGCGTTTTAAGTGCCCAACTGCACTCGGTCGAAGTGGTGGTGGTGAAGGGGACCGGGCCCATAAAAGAATCAAGACCGGAACGTGACTTTTGCCGAAACGAGTAAATTGAAGCCACCGCAGCGATAAAACTGCGATGCCAACCTGAGCGAGATTCGTTAGTGCAATCAAAGAGATAAAGGACCGAAGCATCTATATACATATATATGGCTGTCACTCCGGGTGCATCAGAGATGAGTTTGGGTAGGCGACATAACCATTGCCCGGTCATTTGGATGCTGTTGCTGCTGCCCCTAGTGGCGGCCGCACCAGCAACACCAACAGAAGCAGCAGCTGCCACATCGACAGATCGTCGGCGTTGTGCACACAAGGGCATTGCGGAGCTGATTCGCACTAGTCCGGTGATTGTCAAGGCGCTTGGAGCGCGCATTTTTACCAATGCCGAACTGCAGCTGGACGTGGTGGAGCCAGCGTCGGCAATTTTAATAACATTAACACCGGAAACGATATACAAAGGTGCCTCCCTGCTGAAAATGGCCAACGGCAGAGGCGACGAAGCGTTGCAAATGGGTGCTGCAGGCGGTGGAGGTGTAGGAGGACGAGGCCTGGCCTCTGGCAGTGGCGGACAACTTGGCAGCTTGAGTGACGGCGGCAGCACAGCCTACCAGTATGAAGGGTGAGTATGTTTTGCCGAAATTTGTATACCCTTGCAGAGGGTGTTTAAAAATTAGTTAAAAGGAAGCATTTTCGACGACATAGAAAAAGGGAATCAAATAAAAAATAAATTAATAAATCTATATAAATTAATAAAACTGCTAGCGTATAAAAACTTCGGCATAGCCGATCCAAATTGTTTTTTAAAAATTCCCTTTTGGCTGACTCTGTTTGCTCTTGCCCCCTAGCCAACTGAATGCCACACTGCAACCGCTGCGCTGCTTCGATGCTAATATGCTGAAAATGCTGCCCACGGAATTAATTGCTTTTGGCAAATTGTTGCCTGCCACGGCCTCTGGCAGCTTGGGGGTCGGCGGAGTCCCTAGGCAACTGCCGCATCCGCAGGATGTACTTCATATCAGCATCAACGGCCTGCATCGCTGGACGTCGCAATTCGAGAATCATATCTGGAAGCATTTGGGTAAGTTTTGGCTTCCTCTCTATGTTTTGGGTCCCAGCTTCCTGTGAGTTAATCGCATTTCGCTTGTTAGCTGCATTGTTCAGCAAATCGCCTGGGCCGGATGTTTGGACTAAGCAGAGATGAGCTTGAATTTCGAAACCACACAACCAAGTGGCTGGATCAACCAATTAGGGTTAATTGGTCGGTGTTTTTGACCACTTTGGAACATAGTTTGTTTACGCTACTCATTTTTGCCGTCATTTCATCGGGCCGTAGGCTAAGAGATTAGACTTGGATGAAGATTGATAACTTACACACCACTGTGGGGGTGTCTGTGTGTGAATAGGTGCTACAGTTTCTATAAAAAATTCAAGAGACTTTTTCGATGACGAAGCAGAGGGTAACTGTATAGTAAAGTCATCGTGAGAGGCAAAGGGGAGGTTTGGGCTGAGGAGGAGCTTTCCAGCAGGCTGCAACACTTGAGGCAAAGTAACACTTGACTTTTGTGTCAAGAATCCGCCACAAATTGTGTCCAAACCAAAGGGAAGGCGAGGCGCAAAAAAAAAAAAGAAGAAGAGATAAAATCCAGGCGCATGATGTTTCATTTTTGGGTCTTTAGGACACAGGAAAAATGGCTATGGTCGATAATAAACACGCAAAAACTCCATCGATGTATTTGAATTCAATTGAAAGAAGCTACCAGCCACAAGAAATGGTTTTTGCTCCTGTGGCGAGGACGCCAGCAGAGCACACGTGTAAGAAAACAAAAGCGCTTTGTTGACGTAGCTTTCGTATGTTTGTCTGTTTCTGCTTTGTTCGTTGGAAGGCAAATTGCAATGAATTTACGAGAATATTTTAATTTGTGCGGTCATCCATGTTTGCATCTTTGCGTATTGTTAAAAGAGGTTGAATCACGAACACTGTGCTGAATAGGAGAACTATCATTTAAACTGGCGACTTCGATATGAAAATAAAGAAGACAATAAGCAAGTCAAGTAATTACACAAGTTTAAAAATTTCTTGAAAAAAAAGATTTTTAATGTGGATTTTAAATTGCTTTTTTCGTTCTTAGTGCACACTAAGGTGGACGCCGATAAGAAAGTTAACTGATACCATCTTAAATGATGGCTTTTAGGGTGTACATAATAAATTCAAACTTAAATAATTCTTGCTTATGTTTTAACCTCTGCGGAAAGAATTCAAAGTTTTTACAAATATTACGTATACGACACGTCCACCTAATGGAAATTTTGTCAACGAATTCTTCCGTATTATTTTGCGGGGTTCCAGCAAGGGCCATGTCCGATTGAACGCACGGAAGGTCCGATACTACCAACACAACATGGCCGATTCTTTAAGCTCAAGACTCCGCTTCGTGGACACCAGTTTGAATCGATAAAAGAGATAGAGCCGGAAACGAGGCAGGAATTAAAGACTTTACCGTAAGAAGACTGCAGCATGTTTTGAAATTGTCCAAAACTTTGGCACAAGTGTAATGCAGTCGGGGAGACTACTTTCAGGGGAATGAAATGAATTTACAATTAGGGCTGCAAAAAGAATAAGTCCCTATTGTATGACCAGTTATCAGTACCAGTGTTCTCCAAACATGACTTGATATTCTTGACATATGACATTTATGTAAATAAAAGTGACACTTTCATTAAATATAGAGACTTTAGGAATATTGACTACTCACTATTGTACAGTGATTTTCACAACTATGACTGGGACACTATAAATCAAATACCAACTGTCGATCTCCAATTGGACCTTCAGCATTATAATATAAGCCAACTGTTCAATAAATTCGTACCGTTAAGACAGAAAATCATCAAGGCTTCTCTAAAGCCTTGGTTTAACCATAATATCAAAGCAGCTATATTAGAACGTGACAAAGCCTATTGTAAATGGAAAAGATATAAGACGGAGTCACATATAATTTATTTAAGGCTTTGAGGGAAATTGTAATCAATATGATAAATGCTTCTAAGAAAAAATATTATTCGGATAAGCTTAGCACAGCAATAGCTAATAAACAAATATGGAATGAAATTCAAAAACTGGGTGTCGGGAAACAACATAAAAGAAATAATCTCTGAGGTTGATGCTAATGAACTTAACAACGAATTTGTCAATTAGAACGAAATTCCAGATGTCACCCATAATATGTACCTGAACAGTTTACCACACAACGCCTGTGATAGTAGCTTTAATTTTATATGTGTTAGTCAATGTGATGTTCTTGAATGTATTCTTAGGGCCGTTTTCTCATGTTGCTGTTTTTGCAAATCTAGGTGGATTTGTTGCGTTTCGTTTGCTCATGTTCAAGGCTAACCATCTAGATTGATTTCGTAGCAATGTACTTCATCCTCATTGATTTGAAAACAATGTACATGACAATTCATATTAAGTATTTTTATGAGTGCGCGCATATGGTCACACTTAAAAAAAATTGAAATAAAAAAACAACTGCTGTTAAAAACAGTTGAATCTGAATTGTTAATAATTAGACCAAAAATTGAAAATATTGTATGTGTCTTTGGTATACAAGACACCTGCAGACATTGCTGAAGATACAGATGCTCATACTAATTGCCCTAGGTCATTGCTTATGCTGATCAAGAATATACATATATACTTTATATGGTCGGAGATGATGCTTTCTAAGCGTCGCAAACCCCTAGCTCTTACCGTCTTAGACAGACAGACCGCTGGACATGTGGATAGAAGGACATGACTATTTCGACTCGGCTCTTAGTGCTGATGAAGAATATATATTCTTTCTGAATTTTGCCTTTGGCACCGAAGACCCTTGAAGACCCTTACAGCCCACAGTTAACATTTAGAGTTGGCTTAAGTGGGAGAACACATCTGCAGACTCTACAAAATGCACCAGTCAGAGTTAGATACTCTTGTACATGAAATTAAAATTTAAAATTATTTTGATGAAACAATAAGCGAGTTAGTGTCGCATATCACAGTCAAAAATTGATCCATGCTAGCGATTCACCTTTCTCATATTTATTGGCCCAAAAATTGTGAAACATGAAAATTTATATTTATATAAGAATTTAAAAATATTTTTTGAATCTGGCGCCAAAGAAAACAGAGCATACTTGTAGGGGCATCTATGTTGAGGTTGTCAAATATATGTTGGCTTACTAAAAAAAAATACTAGATTGTCGAGGTGTACTTAGAAATGCGCGCATAACTTCGTCAAACGGTATCCAAATTCATTGGGACAACAACCGTTCAACGGCGAATTAAATGGGCTTTTATAATAAATTTTAAGAAAAATCGCTTAGAATAAAATAGTAAAACCAGTGATGGTCAAAGTACAAATTTCTCAAAAAAAGGAAAATGACAGATCTGTAAGCCGCATTTCTCAGCCATCGGGATAAATTAGTCAAACCATTGTTTAAATTTATTAGATTGATAGGATTGAGGATTGAGAGGATATGAACAATCGGACGGTCCATTCGCGAGTTATATCTATTTAAGTGAGGTACAAAAGCTAAAAGCGGTTTTTGGACCATAACTTCAGATTTTGGGGGTGTTAGGAGAAAACCAAGTATGAGGAAATGCTATACTCGACCTGCTCTACAGCGTGTGCTAGGTCATTTCGAAAGTATATTTTCGCTGTAACACTGTGTAATTTATCTCATCTGTGTAAAGGCCTTAACCCTAAATTCCTAAAAATTCTTTTTCCACAAATTTTGACACACTTAACTCACATTTTGAATACCGCCATTACAACTTCTGTTTTCCCCGTAATGTGGAAATCCGCTAAAATAGTCCCTATTCTAAAACCTGACAACAAATTTCGACCCATTGCAATACTACCTTATCTGTCAAAGATCCTTGAGCAAGAACTTGTTATATAACGTTAAGCAATCTGGTTTCAGGAAGAATAGAAGCTGCACCACAGCTATTCTAAAAGTCGTTGAGGATATCCGAAAGGAGATGGATGTCGGTAAAGTGACGTTTCTCACTTTATTGGATTGCAGTAAAGCCTTCGACACAGTGAACCATGACCTACTATGCACAAAACTTAATAAAATGTAAAATTTTTCAAACTCGGCATTAAACTTAATGAAGTCCTATCTGTTAATTAGGTGTCAATCCGTTGTTGTATCTTCATCCCAGTCCTCTTTGCTACATGTTAAACGTGGTGTCCCTCAGGGATCCGTCCTTGGTCCTTTACTGTTTACCATCTATGTTAATGACTAGACAGCGGATTTTGCATATTTGCATATTTTGAACCGCTTGTCGAATTTAATTTCAGATTGCACACATCTTATTTTTATTGAAAAACGAGAGCGTAAGTTAAAGTCGGCTCTTACCGACTTCGATATACCCGTTACTCATGAAAAAACATGTTTAACAGTGTTCCTGCGTTCCTTAGTGTGACCATCCAAAAAGTATGCAACATTTTTTAGGGTGGGAGGGGTGGTAGGGGGGAGGGCTGTGGTTCACTTTTTGGCTCATAACTTGAGAACCGTTCATCCGATCTTTATCATTTCGATTCATTTTGCTAATATCTAACTATCCCTAGAAGGTACTATCTACTATCTTTAAAACTGTAGGAGATATAACGTTTTGCGGGGGCGGGAGGGGGCGTGGCCAAAATTTGAAACAAACTTTATCTGCGTGCAGATAAAAGAAGCAGTTGTCCCATACATGTCAAACTTCTATCTCTTACCATCTCTGAGATCTAGGTGTTCATACAGACAGACGGACGGACGGACAGACGGACGGACGGACGGACGGACGGACGGACAGACGGACAAGGCTAAATCGACTCGGCTGTTGATGCTGATCAAGAATATATATACTTTATATGGTCGGAAATGATTCCTTCTGCCTGTTACATACATTTGCACGACTTTAGTATACCCTTTTTACTCTACGAGTAACGGGTATAATGATGTAAGTCCGCTAAAAACTATTTTGCATAAATTGCATATTTGCATATTAAAATATGCAAAATATGATAAATATGCAGAATATGCAAAATATGCAAAAGCCTATATTATATGAAACTCCATGTTTCAGATCACATATTATGCTGGTAGGCCAGGGTTACTAAAAGGTCAACAACAGAAGATGAGTGATAAAATATACTTTTGATGTAAAAACGGCTAAAATATTTGCCATTAAACTGTTTTGAAATACGTTTTTCCATATGAGGTAACCGGTATGCGTTGCTGAGGGTTCGGAAGTTATTTTCGCGAGTTATTTTAACCTATTTACCGTGACTGTCGACTTTTATAATCGCGAAATAATACAGATCTCAATGGTAACAAGACCGCTAATTACTTAAGAAACTGCTCTTCAAGTCCACAAATGGCCACACATAGTAACATTGCCATGAATTTGACCATACTGAACCGCGATAAATACCATGGAAGACCAATACTAAAGAATATAGTCAAGATTATAGGAATCGTTTTAAGCCACTTTCCGTTACCGACAAATCATTAAATAGCGGAAAAATACCAAAGAGGATCAAAAATAGTAACAATTCCAAACAAATTGTACTCCCTATAGAGTGAAAAATGCTAGGATCAATGCATAAGAGCCATTCGAAGCTAAGGGTTCTCCATGGTAATAAGACCGCTAATTACTCAAGAAACTGCTTTCCAATACATACCACAAATTAGAATAACATAGTCATGATTATGACACTACTAAACCGCGATATACATAATGGAGGACCAATGCTAAAGAATATAGTCTCTTATTTACCCGTCTTTAATTGCTAACCATTACATCTTCGTGATAGTCTAAACAAATCATAAAATTTTGTATATATCCGGATTTTTTAGACCGATCTTGATCTTGACCCGTCAATTTACCCGTCCACATTATACAAAAAGTTTTAGAAATTTCGCGACTTTCGGACCGGTGGATCCAACCATTTACGCGTCTCTAATCGCCATCATATCTTAATGATTCCCAAAAATCATAAAATGTGGCAAATTTTGCAAAAAAACCAAGCTCAAATAATAATTTTTGACTATACGGCTCCTATATATATTCTTTTACTATTGCCGTCTATTAAGTCTTCAAAATTATCTTTAATCATATGAAGAATTTGCAAATTTCGCGATTCTTTGAGCCCTTCCATCTACATCTCCTATTTACCCGTCTACATTGCCATCCATCAAATCTTCATAATAATCATAGGTCATACGAAAAATTGGCCAATTTTTTGATTATTCAATCTACGCCTCTTATTTATTAACGCCTGCGCTTTCATAAGTACTCAAATAAAAATTTGACAAATTTAGTCTACACCTCTTATTTTCGTGTCTTCAATTGCTATTCAATCTTCACGATTATCTTCGGTCCGTTGATTTTCTTGGCCACGCGTCTTTATGATACTTATGAAACTCAAATGTTAATTTTTGATATTGTATTTCGCGATTTTTTGACCATTTGTTCCTTTACAGTATTTACTCGTTTACTATTGCCGTCTATTAAATGTTCATAATAATCTAAGCTCTTAAAAAAAATGTAAAAATTTTCCAATATATTAGAACGCTCACTATACCTTTCATTTGCCAACGCCTGCGGTTTTTTAAATACTCATAATTTTGCCGAATTTTGCGGTGTTGGACCATTAAATGCTTGTAGGAAAATGTTAAACTTTCGCGATTTTTTGATCGTTCGGTCTTCAATTTCTATTTAAGCATCTATATTGGCCATGTATCTAATATTTATTGTATAATAATTTTTATTTTTTATACATTTTACATATTTTGCATATTTTTTACATATTTTGCATATTTTGCATTTTTTGCATATATTGGATATGCAGTTCTCAATGGAAAGTGGGTCATTAAATATAAAAATCACCAAATTTTACCTCAATCTGCCTTTATTTAAAAAGTTGCATAAAATCCGGTCTATTAATGACTTACCCAATATTTTGTGTAATAGTGATTGTCATATGTACGCTGATGATGTCCAATTATTTGTAAGCCGTCCATTGAGCCAACTAGGTAGATATATGCAACAATGAGCTACATAAAATCTCAAGCTGGGCAAAACAAAATGGTCTCTGTCTAAATCCAACTAAATCTAAATGTCTAGTTATATATAAAAAACATTTTAGTATAAGCAATATCTGTCCCCTATTAATAGATAATTCTCCCATACAATATGTTGAACAAGTTAAGAACTTGGGCTTCTATTTTAATAGGAATCCGTCGGAAGAACCTCTGGGCTATTAAGAAATCTCAACATTTCTCAACAATATCTTCCTATATATCCGCTCGCTTATAGCTAATGCATATCTGTTGCCAGCACTTTTCTATGGTATAGAGGGGTTTGCTAACAGTGACGCCATACATTTTGGCAAACTAAATGTTGCCCATAATAATATTGCTAGATATGTTTATGGATTAAGACGCAGAGACCATATATCCAGTTTTTCAATCAAATTATTTAACCTCCCTCTGAAATCTTGGACAAACTTTAAGGTTTTATTATTACTACACAAAATTATATACAATAAAGAACCATACTACCTCTTTGACAATCTTCAGTTTTCAACATCTAGACGAACAAATAACCTAATATCCTTAAGACATAAGCTGCTAATCTCGGAAAGACAATTTGGCATTCATGCTGTCCTTCTGTTTTTACCCAAACTTGTCTCTCAGTTGTAAAGCTATCGATCTGAGACTTTGCACAGAGTCTTCTTTTTACTGCACGCTGTTAATATGTCGGAACCGTCCGGATCGGATGACTATAACTTATAGCTGCCATGGTATCCAACGGTCGGAAAATGGATCTTCGAGAGAAAAACTTTATTGTTTCCAATGTTATCGTCCCCAAACTCGGCCAATTTTAATTTTATTTGCTTTCGCACATATATATTTGTAAGTTTTGGTCACAATCGGATGACTATGTATTACAGCTGCAATAGAAACAATTGGTCGGAGAATGGGCTTTAGTTAGAAAAAATTTTGATTTTAATGCTAGCGTTCTTTAACTCGGATATCACTAGTTTACAGCAATTCCGATCCCGACCATATTGAGATTGGTCAGTTACCTGAAACAGCTAACACTCTGGGTCCTATGCATTTCGGTACTGCAGAGTTTCAACCAATTTTGTAAAAAAGTTCTTAGGCCAAATTATTTCTATCATTTACTTTTCTTTATAAATATTATTGACTGCGCATTATTGAAGCCCTCACGTAATTAATTATATGGCAAAAGAGCGATAGCATCAAGGGGAATGACTTCTCTTTACTTAAGTTTTTTCAGAAATAAACCATTGGACATTTTATTTTTTAGGCTGGGACGACTGGAGTGACTTTACATTATGCAGCGTGACATGCGGCAAAGGTGTCCAACAGCGCTTCCGCCGCTGTCTCCTGGACAATCCACTTGTGGACATCAACATGAATATCAATCTGGCTAACGATGAGGTGGTGGTGGAGGAGGAGGAGGAGGGTATGGTGGAGGCAGTGGACGGTGAAGAGATAGACGTGTATGGGCTGGCTAAGGCTGACGAGGCGAATAATGATGTCAGTGCGGAAAGAGCATCAGCAGCAGCTGCTGCTGCCTTCAATGCTGTTAATAATGAAGTGGCAGCCCCGGCCGATGATGATGAGGAGTTGGCGCCGGCAACCAACAACCCACTGAAGTCGGTGACAACTGCTACTCCTTCTGCCTGGGAGGCAACAAGCAGCGGTAATGAACAGGCGGGCATCGAAAGTGTCAGCTTTGTGTCGAATGCACGTAATAACCAGCGTGTTGGGAGTGCAGAAGTGGGTGGCAGAAGGACTCGTGCTTCTTATCTGCACAAAAAAAAGCACAAATCGTCGAAAAGCGTTGCCCTGTCCACGCTCCTCTGTGAGGGCTACAACATTGAGCAACGCAACTGCAACAGCTTCGAGTGCAGTGGTAAGTGGACGATGGCGAGGTGTGTGAGGTTTCTGCAGTTATTTCAGTGAAATGATTTTGCAGATGATATAAGCGACCTGCTTAAATTCTATAAGAAACTGCCGCTGACTGAAGAGCTGCCCGTATTCAGCACAGATTCGGGTATACCAGGAGAGTTGTCAGATTTGACTACAGCGGGAGCAATGGGCTTATCCTCTACACCCTCGAATATGGGGTATGTGCGCAGCTGGAGAAATACGCTGAATTTTACGCTGATGATCACGCTGAGATCAAAGGTGAGTTGAAGTCTGTTCTTAATTTCCCCTTTATTATTTATTTTCCCCATTTGGCACAGAATGATACAAAAAGCACGGCAAATATATTCTCCATACGCAATGCCACACACAATCTGTATCTGGAGGCGTGTCAGGATGGACTGCGTTTGTATCTCGAGCGTGACAATACAACGGAAATGTTGCCGGTGAAATTCAATTTATATGATTATCGCTGGCATCAAGTGGCCATCAGGTGAGCGAACTGTGAGGCATTGAGTCAAGTGAAAGGGGCTTTCAACGATGTTTTGCTGTGTGTTGATTGCCAATCAGTGTGTATGTGCGCGTGTGTGTGTGTGTGAGAGAGAGTGCCTGCGGTCTGATGGCCATCGTTGTTGACACTTTCGTTTTATTTGCATTTTCAATTTATTAGCATAAATGTTTGTGCCATGAAACGCACACAGACAAACACTTGACACACATGCAAATAACACGCACTCACGCACACACACACACACACACAGGCACATGCATCGAAGGCTTTTTCGGTTTTTGTTTGCGACAACACACAGCCAAATTGACACTTAGTTCAAGTGGGCGCCATTTGTCATCAGCCGTCGGCACATTTCTCATTGCCACTGTGTCTGTATGTATGGTGGATTGAACACATGTGTGTGTGTGCGTGCAAATGTTTTTTAATTATTTGTGCCTTCTTGTTGTTGTTATTTTCGCACACATATAGCATACAAAATGGCGATTTCATATCGATTTACGTCGATTGCCTCTGGACAAACAGTTTTGTTGTGTCCAAACGACTCTACACCCTACCCATGGACGCCGATGTGGAAATTGGACGCGGCTTTAATGTGAGTACGGGGACAAATTAACGCAAAATATTATTGTTGCAGAAAGTCATAATTTTTAGTTCAAATAATGATTAGGCTATGGACCAGAAACAAAGTTCGAGGCCAATTTTAGTCATCGAGCAAGAGCCTTGCCTAGGAACAAATCTATATTCATATACTCCAAAAAACTCCTACCCAAAAGCAATTTTCGGTGTCACGGAAATCTTATTCGGTTGGTTTCAAATCTCTCGTGTTTTTGGAAAGAGATTTAGCTAAATTGAGCATCCAAAAATTGAAATTTTTCTAATTATTCGCAAAATGAATCGAATGAGAGCATGCTTGCCTATACGGTACGGTTTCATCATTCTCCCGAATAAATAAAAAAATCATGGTTTCTCTTGCCTTTCCATATAATCAATGCGTTGATCAGTTGGGAACCGCAAAAAGCATTGAAAGTAAAAATAGAACAAGCCACGATAATTTCAACTTTTTGATGTTTAATGCTTAAGCTCAAAGCTCAAATTTCTAATTGCAAAGCTGAAGCTTTTCAGCGAGCTTAGAACTGGCCCTTAATTTTGAATGCAAGCATTCAATGAAACGTTTTTCGTTGTTTCTCCCAACTTTTGCTAGTTTCGTTTACAAAACAAGAGAGCGTGCCTTCTCTTACATAGGTTTTGTAATTAATCTGGCGTCCTTTCTAATATTTATAAATATATGACTTTATTTTGGGTGAGAACTACTTAAATTTTAATTTATAATGATTTAGACTTGAATTAGATTTCGGGAAAGGAAATCAAAATCAGTTGACGGAACGACCCTTCTTGCGAACTGATTTGATTTAGATTCTATAAGCGCGAAAGCAAAAAATGCCGGATGAAAATGTGGAAACTTTTTTCTAAGCCTCTAAAATAATTTATTTTATTCGAAAGGAACGGTCACACTTGCCTTAAAGCCGTATTGCTGATTTTGCTAATTTTTTAAGTATGATTACTTCATTCTTACTTCCAGTTTAAAGAAATCTACATCAAATCTTGTAACGAGTCTTCCTTCGCTCGAAACTACCCTAAGCTAGGCTCGAGAAATGTCGTGGCTCGCCTCAACAAATTTATAGTTGTCCCAAATAACAATTGACAAAACTTTTCTGTTTTCAATAGTATAGCACGTACAATATCGAATATTTAGGCTTAGGCGGTACTTAATCGCTAACAAGGTGTGATATTTACTTCCTAATTGGCTTCCCTTGTCCCTCACAAGGTTCACCTCTCGTCGTACCACAACTCACGCTCACCCGGAATTCCGTCGTGCTGTCTATGTCTCGCCGATCCTTCCTTTTCGTGAAGCAGTTGTTTCTACGACCTGGTTACGATATGTTGGCTTGGCTTGCACTCGGCCTTTAGGGACACACGTCTCCTGTTTACACGCAGGCTTGCCACACATCCAATCTCGTAATATTTGCCCCGCTATGTATACTAGCACTTATCTGCTATTCCGCTCCTTGCTCCTGTGACTTCCGTCTCTCGTACAGTCCTTGTGTGATCCTTTGCTGACACTTGTGTTAGCTACGACCGATACTGACGCACTCGCACTCGCTTTGATTCTCCGAAACGACACTGACTGCTTGATTGCTGTCAGTCTGGGCTTTCATAGGCCTCCGTCCACCTCTTGTTCCTTTGCCATCCTTCCGTTATAACCGCTTGCCGCAGTCGGTGTGCTGCCTAGCAACAGCGGTTGTTCCAGTTGGGCTTCTCCTCATATCCGTCAGCCCGTCGCACACTTTCAGTGCACTTGAGCCCTTCTAGAGCCTTCCGTTCCGCTACCTCGCATTACGCTCTTACCCGTCTCCTGCTCATTCGTACCCGGCATAACGGATCCTTGGGCCCACCAATCACCGTGTTTTCTGGCTTTCCGTGGATCACCCACTCCCCTACACTGGCCCTTGTGAGGTACTTTAGTTCCTTACAATCTAAATCACTTTCAGGAATACCACTAATACATATTTTAATATTATTCGTAAAACATACGTCTCATTAAAAAATTCCGTGTAAACTTCAAATTTACTTATATCTTCAAAATGAGAAATATCATTTGCAAAACACGCAACGATGAACCATTATCTTAGACGCAAACTAGATTTTCAAATAAAAATCAACTCTCTCGACAAACCCGACGGAATTTTCGAAACATTTGCAAACCAACCCAAAAATCCATAGAGATTTAGGACATACCCAATAAAGATTGATTTCTTACTCAGAAAAAAAAACAAGATATTTGAAATCAATCCCAAACGATGTCAGAAATCTGTCGATACCGGATATTCTCAACCAAAAGAAGGTCCAATATTGATTACAGCTCGTTATTCGTACTTCATTTGATCTCAAAATCGTGCTTGAAGCTGGATTATTTGAACGATCCAAAAAAGCATTGCTGCGAAATTTCCAGATATTGGCTTGTTCCAATATTAAATTCCCACAAGAACACCATGGAAATAACTAGCAAGTCTTAGTCGGCTCTGGGTCATAAGTTTTTTACACACAACTTAAATAACAGGACAAGCAAAACACCACAATGAGGGCTGGTAAATATTTTTTAAGAACCCCCAGTTCTATTTTCAGTAAACTTTGCCGTCCGACTGCAAATCAGCAGCTACCTTCTCAAGTCAGGAGTGTTATAACCAGGGATGCAAACCACTCGGAAATAACGACTGGTTCGGTTCAGTGGTTCACACAGTTTTAAACCGCCGGTTCGGTTCATTGCATGGTTATTGGGGCTTACTGAACCGCGGTTTTGGTTCGGTTCGGTTCACTTTTTATTCATTTAATTAACTAAAGAAAATTATTTCTGATACAAGTATTCAGATTTTTCATTAACAAACACTTAGGTTTTCAGTTAATCGGGTATGTTGAAAATTTCGACGGTATTTTCCGTATTAACGTTTTCATTTCGTTTTGAAATCCTACAACTTTACACATCAAGTGACGTTGTTGTGAGTTGTTTAGAAACTTTCATGGTTTGAAATCGACTACTGAAAGCCAAGCGGATCAAAATCGTCAAATAATTACAATTTTCTTATTGACCTGATCAAGTAATCTCTGACATATTTGGCACTTCACATATAAATAAATTTTCAAAACAACTGGGAATAATATCAATAATTTTTAGGTAAACGCTAACAATCGATGTTTTACTTTTTAAAGGAATTGAATGAATATCCGCTATGCTTTTATTATCGTTTGGAATTTTGTTGTATATTAACATGAAATGAGATTAAGCTACATTTTTTCCTTCTTCTAATAGCAGGCTTGATTCCTAGAATCTAAGAAATCAAATTCAAAAATAGTCGGAGCTCTTTTTTCAAAGAGTTGACAATTACTGAGCTATGTCGTTCTCCCTTTTTTCAACCTTAATTTTGCATTCCTACCAGCCATAGAAATACTCATAGTCATTTTCTATTTCAACCCAATCTCAATTAAAGATAAAAGTTAAACGGTTGAGTATTATGTGAGTGGGGCACCCCAACGGATAATACAATCACGACTTGGCTTATTACAATTTTGGGTCGATTGGTTGGATTAAGGTTGATGTTCTTAGTTTTTTACAACAACTCTGCTTTTCCGAGTATTTTCGTAATACTTTAAAGCTAATTGCTGATTTTGCTCACTATTCACCAGTAACTCAATAACTAGCTAAAATATTTGGTTCTTGGTTACAGCATTTTTGAAAACACCCGGCTACCGGTTCGGTTCACACACAAGCGGTTCGGTTCGGTTTAAACCGGTTCGGTTCAGAACCGGTTTGCATCCCTGTGTAAGATAATTATAATTTGTAAGTAGCATTTTTTTTTGGTGCTGTGCGATGAGTTGCCAATTTATTCTCCTTGAGTGCACCTTCGCACTATGGTCCCAGATAGCAAAAAGCTGAACTTTTAATGGACTTTTAATAGTTGGAATAGTTGTAGTGGTACATTTAGTTTGTATTTTGACCGTTAATAAGGGGGAAGTGTCTCTACCTGGCCGCGGTATGAACTCCGTCCGTGAGCGTCAAGCATGCCTTATCGTTTACTTGTCATGCATCGAAAATAACACAACATTCAGAAGCGTGTAGAATCGCAAAAAGCTAACCGATTTGGATTTTACAAACTTGACTCTGCTCCAGATAGAAAGCACAATTTGATGTTTTTCTTGAAAATATTATTAACATAGTGAGTAATTAATAAAAGTAGAGGTTTTTTCTTGATTACATTCTGAAAAATTGTTTTATAATAGCAATGAGTCAAAACTCCCATCAATCACGCTCTCAAACAAAATAGAAATTTTTGTTTAGACACTTCCTCAACAAATATCCCAAAATTAGCTGCGGATAGCCGCAGAATTAGTTTCGGTGATGCTCGACAGCACTCTTGTCTAATTCACCAACCCAACTTTTTCTAAACCATTTAGGCCCGCTGAGCACAAAAAACGACATAAGAAACAAATCTGTAGAATAGTTTTTGAGATATTATCGATAAACGGGTTATTCGATGTTTCAGCCAAATCAAATACGTTTTTGAAGACATTGTGCTTCGGATTGGATCCGCTATTTCGTTTTTCTGAATTTCGACTTCAAATTCGTAATCAGCGACCCGGAAAACCCCCGAGTACAGACTTTCAACATTTTCAAATACGTTTTTGAAGAAATAGTATGCCATATTGTTTTTCTGAGTTTTGACTTCTAATTCGTAATCAGCGACCCCAAAAACCCCCGGGTACAAACTTTCAGCCAAATCAAATACGATCTTCGCCTTTTGGCCATCTTTTTGGGATTTCGGACCACTGTTCGTCGTGGGATAGAATCCCAGTTGAGACAAAAAATGTAACTCCCTTGTGTTTCAGAATTTTAAAATAAACCAAAACTGGTTGTCTTGAAGTGTATAATGATGTCCTATGGAAAAGGGAGGAATCGACTCAATATCTCGAACATGATTAAATGGATTAGATTTTCGAACTCTCGAATTTTGTGCCAAATTCAATCCTTCTCAAGATGTAATGGTAAATTGGCTTTACAGCCCCAAAGGGCCAAGCCAAGCTTCTCTCAATCTCTTGGCATGTGTGCTTCGAATTTTGCGCACAAAAGAAAGGAACCTACAGTTTAACGCCGAATTTGAACGGCAAAGCTAAGGAAGCTTTTTCATGGCTGGCTAGTTAGTTAGTTCACAGTTGGAGCCAAATGCTGTTGAAGGTGACCGGATGTGTAAGCTAAAAGAAAGAAAAATACTTTTCATTTGATGGTCAGAGCGGGATTGAACCGCCGATACACTAACCGATGCGCCACACTATTTTGAGATTACCCAGAAATAAATGTAATCTTTTTAGGATTACTAAAAGTCAGATAAAGTCCATCTTCTTCTGATCGGGTCAAGAATATCCGGGATAACCTGGTTTTCATTATCCCAATCCCAAAGACTGAGTTATTTAGTCTATAACCAAATCAGTTCTAGCCAAAATCATTTTCAAAAATTGTTCTTACACACACACAATAAATGATGCACGGATTGAATACTTTAAAATTATTTAAGCGGTGAAGTTGTGAAGAGAAGAACCATTCTTCAAAAACAGGAGATGCGGTTTGGGTTTACGTTCGAGAAGTCATTATGCCTCAACCAGAAATGTGGAAAACAATTATTTTTTTCATTTTCATTTGTCTGATACCGAAACTTGTTACTGTTTGGTAAACACGAGACTCTTAAATGCTTTTCAAACTTTCAAAATTGCATAGTTGTTTCCACTCCAATTGCTCGAATTGTTCGGCCATTGCTCGCCTCGGGGGTGCAATTTAAACATCGATGTCTCTATGTGCGAAATTTAACACGCAATTCCATAAAACTTTACTCATCACTCTCACTCGGGGCCATAAATTGTGCCAAAACAAGTTTAAAGCGCAAACTGTTAACTACCACGCTGCGTATACTTTATCTATTTCATTCCGCCTGCAGTGGCATGATAACGCATACGCATCGATGACCAATTATAATGCAAATACTGAATTACAATCATTGATGATAATTGTGCACAACTTTTACTTTTCTCCTAGGGGGAGCTGCAGCAACTGTTGGTGTTGCCCGAACATCAGGAGCGGCTGCAGTGCAGCCACAAACGCACATCGATCAACGAGGTGAAACGCTACATCATCGACACATTCATTGAGGACTATGGCAGCAATTGAGGCTTCTGAATTATGCAGGGGGCAAACTAAGCCAATAAGCTTCGTAAAGCGGAGCAAAGAAAAGCAAATCAAATGGAAATCATTGCATATGTACAATTTATTTGTAGAGCAAATGTATGCAAACCCATAAAACCAAATGCAAATTGTGCTTAATCAATGATTATGCATTTAATGGCGAATCTATTCATACAAATACATAATGATACATACATAGATATATATAATGTGATTCATGTCTCCTAGCAGCGCATTCGATAATTGTAAATTCCTATCGTGTAATTCAAATAAAATACAATTTCCCCCAATTGCATTTATCATACTCGCATTATTTTGCATGGATATTGTGTAACAATTAAGTTAATTTGACATATAACAATAATTATAAAATGCAAAAAAAAAAAAAAACAAAATTACGATACAAAATGCATGGCACTATAATGTACTTATAATGCAAAGGCAATATGATATTAGGAACAAAAAATATGGAAAATCAAATATAAATAAAACGTAATTATGTTTAAGTGTAAAAGTCAAATGTTACAAAAGTTATTGTGGATCTAAAGGGGTTTTATAGTGGACAAGAGGTAAGTAACAAAACTGAATTATTTTTACCAATAAAAAACAAAAAAAGGGCACCAGGTCCCACTCATTGCTTATCGATTAAAACCTGACTACACATTTTTATTAAAGCCAAATTTTTTTTATGTTTGCAGTTGAACGTCTGCTTTGCTTAAAATCAAAACAAGGAAAATAAACAAAACCAGTATTTCGATTTGATTTTTGTATTTTGGTTTGATTTTTTGGAAAGGAAAAAGCATGATGAGAATTTAATAAAAATGATTTATTTTAATGCTAAAGCTGGGAGTCCAAGAGTTACGCAGATGGTAGCTCACTCATCCCACTCCATTAACCCACAAAGCCTGCGCTGGAGTAAGAATATAGAGACAAATAATATAATTTATTGGAAGGTCCCCAGTGGCCAAACCTACATTTAGCACAGAATATAGCCACCTACTCCTGAATATTGAGTTCAACTTTTCACCCAACAATGTCGCAGAGGCCACCAACACGACTCTCCCCCAAAAATTACGTAACCGGGGGCAGCACAGACCACTTACAATACAGAAGATGATTTCAACTGCATTGTGTATTGAGGCTAAAACATATAAAAATGGTCACCTGTGTCAAATCATTTCAGTACAAAGTAGTCCTAGACGCTAAACCACAACTATTAACAAGCTGAAAATAGAAACGGATTACGTTACACTAACTCAACTTCAATAAAGCAAAAGTAAACACCCACATAAATAACTATTTGGACCGTACTAATCTCAAGTTATTATGCGTCTTTTTCTCTTGAAAGGCACCTTAGCTTTAATACGCACTTTAACTCTTCGATCTATTCCAATGATTGGTTGCACTAGATATTTTGAATCCCTGCGGTTTGGATCTTTGCACCTTAGCCTTGCCATGCTATATAAAGAAATGGCCAGCAACTGACCACTAGCACATGTGGTGTCCAGTGGTAAACAGTTTAAAACGTACAAGAATTGCCGCCTTATCCACATTTTCCTGCTGGTAATAAAGCACTTCACTCAAATGATGAATTGCTTAATTTTGCTGAAGCTGGTGAAACCTTAAAAACGGAGTTAATAACTGTAACTGAAATTGTAACCCTTAACCGCTAAAAACGCGGTAAAATTTGTAACCAAAACCGTAACCGTAACCAAACAAAATATTTTTCTTATAACAGTAACCCAATAACCTTTAACAAAAAAGTATTATAAATTTGCCAGAAGTTGCAACGCATAGAAGGATCATCTCCGACCACATAAAGTATTTATTCTTGTTCAGAATGACGAGCTGAGTCGATTAAGCTTTGTCCGTCCGTCTGTCCGTCCGTCCGTTGTCCGTTGTCCGTTGTCTGTTTCTACGCGAACTAGTCCCTCAGTTTTGGAGCTATCGAGCTGAAACTTTGCCAGAGTCTTCTTTTACTGCACGCTGCTAATTGTCGGAACCGACCGGATCGGATGACTACTTCTTGTAGCTGCCATACAAATGTTCGTTCGGAAAATGGGTTTTAGTAAGAAAAACTGTTTTGTTCTCAATATTACTGCTCTCAAACACGGTCATGGCTAATATGTAATGTTTTTAAGCTGATCTGCGAAGTTTGGTCGAAGTCGCTAACCGTTGAGACAAGCTATTTCAAGTGTATCAGAACTTCGGTACAGACGAAGTTAGCTTTGCCTTTCTCGTTTATTCACTAAAATTGGCAGCTTATTTATTATGCGATGCACCGTTGTTAATGAGCACAATGGAAAGACAGCGAACGAGAGTGCAGCTTACTAAAATCTTCCTCATCTGTTTATACGAAAACGTAAGTACAGGGTTGCCCATATTCGTCGGACCCATGTTTTTTTTTAAAAATCAAAGAAAAAAATAAAAATTTGGCGGTTGGCAATCTTAATCATTTAATTTGTACCAAGTAGATTTGTTTACATCAATTTTTGAATATGATATCTCTCAAATGGCCGCCTCTGGCGTTGATGGCGTATTGTGCCCTTTTTGCAGCATTTTCCATCGATTTCGCCAACATTTCGGCCGGAATAGCGGCTATTTCTTCACGAATGTTGTCCTTGAGCTCTTCTACTGTCCTTGGCTTGTTAACGTAAACCTTTGACTTCATATATCCCCACAAGAAGAAGTCAGGCGGCGTCAAATCGGGCGAACGCGGTGGCCAGTCCAAATCACCACTTTTCGACATCAAACGGCCCGGAAACAATTTCTTCAGAAAATCGATTGTTATGCGACTTGTGTGCGGTGGAGCGCCGTCTTGTTGAAACCAGAACTGCCTCATACGCTTTCGACGAATAATTGGCATCACAAAATTGGTCATCATGTCGCGATAACGCTCCTGGTTGATGGTAACAGCATGGCCATTTTCATTTTGGAAGAAAAACGGCCCAATGACCGTTTTCGCACTAACGCCGCAGCAAACTGTGACTTTTTCGTCATGAAGAGGCACTTCTTGAATCTCCTCAGGATTTTCAGTGGCGTAAATACGGCAATTTTGCTTATTTACGGTCCCATTTCACACATTTCGGTCACATTTTTTAATTTTTTAAAAGCACGTTGAGTTTTCACAATTGACTTGTTCTGTTGAATGTAAGTTTCAACTATTTCAGAGCGCTCGCGTGGCGTGTATTGTTCCATGGTAAAAATCTGCTTGGACTGACGCTTCAAACGCGGTATGTCATTAAGCGATCTGACATCTCTGTCAAAAGTTATGGCGTTGCCAGATGGGTCCGTCGAATATGGACAACCCTGTATTTACACATACGGTTTTCAAGTTACACTCAAGTCACACTCAATCAAGTTAAAAAGCAACCGGCCAAAACAGTAACCCTAACCCTAACCGTTCTTCGTTTCGATTTTAATCTCTGTTAAATAGTCAATGGGAGTATTCAGAAGAATAATTAATCGTGTCCTTGAATTTTATTAATGGTGGCGTAGACACATAGGCTCTCCGCGTCAACATGAAGTTGGAAATACGAAGTCACAGTTAGGTTTAATTCCATTTGAGAATTTAAAATAATTACACAGGTTTACAAAAAAGGCCTACTTGTGCAACGAAGAAGATAGTAAACTTTCCATATCCATTTTTGGTCACTGAATTCAAATCAATTGTCCGTTTACCCCCACAACGTCATGTTAAGCGAGAGTTGCTTACAATTGTAGGCATTGTGACCACATTAAGAAACCTTTTCCAACGAAATTTGTTTCAATGTAAACTGCATTGAATGACGATCCAGAAAAACCAAACAAGAAGTTTCGAATTTGCTCATAAGATGGTAATGTTTTAGATTTTAAATGGAAAAGGTTTTTAATAAATTTGTACACCCTATAATTTTGCCCAGAACCTTGTAACTATATATATTCTTGATCAGGGCGACGAGCCGAGTCGATTTTTAAAGCTATCGAGCTGAAACTTCTTTTAACTGCACACTGCTTATATGTCGGAACCGACCGGATCGGATCTCTATATCTTCTAGCTGCCATATGAACTATCGGTTGAAAAGGGGTCATGGTGAGAAAAACTTTTCTGTTTTTAATGTTAAAGTCTCCCAACTCAGCGTTTTTATACCCTGTACCCATTAAAAATGGGTAAAAGGGGATCATGAAGTTGTGCAAATGTATTGTATGTAACAGGGAGAAGGAAACATTTCCGACCCTATAAAGTATATATATTCTTGATCAAGAGTTAAAAGAAGAAATCGAGCAGCTTAAAGGGGAAAGGAGCAATGACCGGAAGGAACTAAATAGACACTCTGATCAGAGCAGAAATAAAAATTTAATTGTCAAAGGCCTTCAGAAGACACATGCATCAGCAGATGGGGTTAGAGAGCTACTCCGCACTAAACTGAAGGTACCAGAAGCCAACGTGAGAGACACACGGATCATTTTTGAAAGAGGCAATACAGTTGGAATTATTGCGGAATTGGAAACCTCCTCAATGGTGAACGCCTCGCTTAAGAACGGCAAGTTATTTTCGGGTTCGAAAATTTTCATTGAAAAAGACCTCAGCGTAGAAAGGCAAGAGCATAAGGCTGTACTGCTGCAGTTTAAAAAAGATTTGATTTCACTTAATAGCAGATTTAAAATATTTGTAAAAAGCGATGAAATAAATGTTGATGGAAAATGGTACTATTTTGATGCCGCTAAAAATCTCGTGCACAAAGTGCAACCTGTAGAACCAATGCTAAGAGAGTTATTTGGTACAGCATTGTGGCCGCTGACATACGCAGCACTGCTTAATCGGGCCCGGGTTCCAAAAAACCAATAAGGGGTAGTAGAAACTCTATTAACCAAGCTCCCACCCAAGATAGTATAAGTTTAGAAAATACACATAATATTACGTTTAGGATACTCTCTTATAATATCGCAGGGCGTAAAAGTAAGCTAATCCAAAACAGCTTTTTTAAAATGGTCAACAGATATCAAATCTTCTTCCTATTTGAGACGTTTATTGAAAACAACATGGAAAACTATGAGCATTATTTCCAGAATTTCGAGCTCTACTGGATTCCGGCAGTAAGGATGGCGGAAAGGGGGCGTGCAAGTGGAGGTTGCCTTTATGGAATACATAAAGATTTCAAATGCACGGTGAATTGTTCCTTCGAAAATATTTGCAACAGAGCAGTGGTAGAAATTCATGGGCCCCGAGAGAAGCTGTATATTATACCCACGTACCTCAACTGCACAAGATGGTCAGATGATTATGAGCAGCTCTACGACTTTCTTCTACAAGCAAGAATACCAAATACCATGCTAGTTGGCGACCTAAATGGAAGAATAGGAGAAGAGCAAGTGCTAACAGAAGAGGAAACGGAAAGCGTTTGGTCTGCCACACGAAGAGCAGCAAAAGACAAGACAAAGGACTCAAAAGGAACAAGAATCATGGAATTGGGAGAATCCTTTAATCTGCTAGCGCTCAATGGCAGATCGAATGGTGACTCAGAAGGAAAATTTACTTTTATCCGCGGCCAGGCTTGCACAACCATTGATTACTGCATGATTCAGGGAGAATGGCATAAACATGTAAGGGATTTCAAGGTAACAGAGGAATTGTTTTCGGATCATATGCCAATAGAAATCGAAGCGTGTATAAGAGCACAGACACAAGCTGAGACCAACAAACTACTACCAAAGCTGAGATGGATGCCAAGATACAAGGAAGAGTACAGTCTGAGATTAGATCGCATTATGAACTCCCCGTCCATAAACCAGTCTGAAAAGTGTATCCAGCGTTTAACTGATTGCATTACTGAAGCAGCAAAATGCATGCAAAAGCCGCATAGAACAAACTTCAAAGAACCCTGGTACGATAATGATTGTGAAAAGGCAAGAAAACGTTCAATGCACTGGCTGAGACAGGCGTCGCGCAACAATACACCGGAAAGCAAAGCAAGCTACCTTCGAGAGAATATGTATTATAAACAACTTTGTGCAGAGAAGCAGCGCTACTATAATCAATATCTACAGATAGCTCTCGATAATATAAAGGATAGCAAAAACTTTTGGAAGATGGTGAGAAAAATAAACGGCTCAAACGAAAAAAGAGGTATACACGTCACTTCCGAGAACTTAGCGGAATATTTTAAAGGCCTGCTTTTCAGAGAAGTAGAGGCACCGTATATCTTCGATTTACCGATTGTCGAGAGAGCAGAAATGGACAGACCGTTTACAATTGCAGAAGTGCGCCTTGCAATAAGTCAAAATAAAGTAGGAAAAGCGCCAGGAGAAGACAGAGTCCCAGGGGAGTTTTTGCTGCACGCCTCAGAAGGTTTTGTGGTACAGTTAACTGAGTCTTTTAATGAAATTTTTAACACCGGATGTGTCCCTAAAAGCTTTCAGAAGAACATAATTTACCCAATCTTTAAAAAAGGCAACCCTAAAGAAGTGAGCAATTACAGAGGCATCTCCTTTTTGAACACTCTGTTAAAAACATTTACGTCAGTAATCTTAGCCCGCATAAAATCGTATCTGGACGAACACCAAATATTACACGAAAATCAATCTGGGTTTAGGAAAGGGTACTCCACGATTGACAGCATCTTCGTGTTGACTTCGGTGTGCAGGGACTTTCTGAGGACAAACAAAAAGCTGTACCTGTTTTTATTGATTTTAAAGCAGCATTTGATTCAGTAGACAGGAAACTCCTGATTCACAAGCTAGCGGATATAGGCATCTCGACAAAGATACTACAAATAATAAAAAGCCTCTATGAGGACAATGAAACGGCAGTGTGGGATGGATTTAATCTTTCGCCCTGGTTCAAAACAAATCTTGGAGTAAAGCAGGGTTATACAACCCTCTTTTGTTCTGCCTATTTGTAAATGATATCTCCACTGAACTATATTTAAAGTCCTGATGTACGCGGACGACATGGTCATCCTCGCTGAATCACCAAAGATGCTACAGGAGATGATCAATGAAGTGCTAAGATACTGCCTAAAATGGGGACTGGAAATCAACACGGAAAAGTCTAAAACAATGATAATTCGAGATGGCCGAGGGAGGTTGGCGCGAGATGAGAAATGGACACTTGGCAATATAGAACTAGAAACGGTAAAACTGTTCAAATATCTTGGAGTGACGTTATCTTCAAACATGTCATTTAAACAGCACATCAATTTAAAACTAAGTGAGTCCAAAAGAGCACTGAACAGCACTTGGAAAGCCTTAATGAAGAAGAAAAATGTAAGCGCGAGTACAAAGTACAAAATGTTTCAGGCAACGGCGAGAACTATTATGTGCTATGCTGCCGAAGTCTGGGGATGGGAGTCATACGACGATGCCGAAAAATTGTTAAGATTCTTTCTGAAACAAATATTTTATCTCCCAAACAATACGCCAACATATGCGATACATTTGGAGACAGGCCTACCTGAGATGTCCCTTCACACACTACATGCGCATTTCAAATACATGAACAAAATCATGTCTTTGTCAGCTGACAGGTATCCGAATATGGTAGCGTCTACACTGATAGCGTCGTCTTCGCAATGCTTTCAAAAATGGACAGAACTGGCCTCTGAACACGAAGTGAATCTAGACCTAGCCGACCCTAACACCTGGAAAGAGAGTCAATCCTCACTACTGGCTTCAATCTACGATAGAACGCGTGAGGCAAATATCAGGCGAGCCCGCGAAAGCACTTCTCGACAGATGTACAAGCGTTTAAGTTACGAGCTTGGAGAAAATAATTACTTTAGGGAAGACTATGACACTCTAACCATTTCCTATATTTGCAGAGCCAGAACAGAGGTACTGGCGCTTAACTACTCACCGCACAGACGTGTTGAAAATGAGCTGTGCAGCCTTTGCAACATGAGAGTACGCGAAGATGTGATTCACTTCATAGCAGTCTGTCCAATCTTGCACGAACTGAGGATCCGCTCATGGGGCAAGGCATGTCTCACATTGGAAGAGCTTATAGCAGTCTTAAACGGGCAATCTTGGAGAGTGTTAGCAAAATACCTGTTGGATGCTCACAAATACAGGGCAAGAATCCTGCAGGAAGCATTTTAAAAGAGAATTCTGTTACTTTTTTTTTTTGTTTGTTTTTTTATTAATTGGTGGAGCCCGGGACTCCATCCTGAGGAGTGAAAGATCTACTATCTCGCGACGAGCGGGGAAGGTAGGTGGTGTAGCTCTGAAGGAAGGGCGTTCCGGTAGCTCTAGCTTTTTAAAAAATGTGAATTGTATAATTTAAATTTAAGGCTAACGGCAAAAGGCTATGCCTATATATATTTAATGTTCTATGAATAAAGAACTTCTACTACTAAAAAAAAAAAAACACCACCAAAAACAAAAACGAAGTAGAGGTTTGCGTGTGTAATTCTGTCGGGCAAAGATTATTAGTAATTAATAATAATTATTAATAAAAAAAAAAAAAAATATTTGGGAAAAAAAAAAAAAAAAGAGGAGAAAAGTTCTGATTTAAGAAAAAAAAAAAAAAACACCTAATTGTGGGTTGTCGTGTCTCTTTTTTTTTTAAATTTTTTTTAGAAAGAAAAAAACCCGGGGGCCGGGTTGGGGGCACACCCAAAAAGGGGCAACAAAATACAACAAACAAATAAAGAGGTGTGAAATGGGATACGACATCTTGACGTTTCCTGATTGAAGATGTATTGAAGGAAGAGTGCTGTATGCACATCTGTTTTCTGGTAAGAAATATTAAAGTGAGAACTCTTTAAAATAACCGCAGTTTTCCACGATTTTTAACAGCTTTTCCAGAATTTTACAATTGTGCTTGCTTATTGCTAAATATTTGATGGGTCTAAAAATAAATAAAAACTTACAAATAATATTATGTTTCCTTTACTTTGAGATACAGATATTTGCGATGGTTGAACTATTGGAAAAAACCGCCGAAACTTAAGAAAAAAATTTAATCGCGATTTCTTAAAAACAGGACATTTTGAGATTTTTCAAAAAAAATTTGGAGTAATCCTCATGATATTCTTAGTTCTCTAAAAAAGGTTTCATAATGGAACAGCCATAACTTTCCGCGAAACTCACTTCCAAAGAATCAAATTTTACTGAAATCATAGTAGGCTGTTAATAAAAGTAATATAAAATTAAGCATTTTTATTGGGCATATTCTTTCTTTTGGAACACACATCGAAGTCATTAGCGTAGGAATATTTCTTAAACATGAGATGGTCATTGTCGATGGGAATGACGCCGTGGTATTTGTGGTACCTGGTTGAAGCGGACAGTCAACTCCTTTGCCACTTATAATTTCAGCCTTACAGATGAAAAATACCTCAACGCCTCTGGATACAAAATTTGGTCAGCTGTGTTTACGGCTTGAAGACTAGCCCGTGCTGCGTGTCTTTTTAATGTTCCTCCAATGCCGTCACAACCGCCCTCTCCATGCGCTGTTCCAAAAAAAGTGTCACTCCCCGGGAATTCCAAAGTCTTTGCGATGCTTAAGGAGATTCGAGAAATTATACCGGTTCTTGAAATGTTGAGCGGCCCCGTCGGTGAAATAAATTATTTAGCTGGGAGCGAACTTTTCTTTTATGTACTGCACAATTTTCTTTTGAATAAAATAAAATGCAGTTGTATTATGCTGCAAATCATCCGATAATATTACAATGGACCCATGACGTAAGTCTGTTTGTTTCCTGTAGTACTACACCACAGTAAGCAGAGTGCATTGGTCGTTGTTCCAGTGGAAAGACTGTTTGCTTTGTCCGTCCGTCCGTCCGTCTGTCTGTCTGTTTCTACGCAAACTAGTCTCTCAGTTTTAAAGCTATCGAGCTGAAACTTTGCACAGAGTCTTCTTTTTACTGTACACTGCTAATATATCGGAACTGACCCGATCGGATGACTATATCTTATAGCTGCCGTAGAAATTATCGGTCGAAAATTGGGTTTTATTTAGAAAAATTGTGTTTTAATGCTGGCGTTCTTAAAAACTTCGGCAAAGACGAAGCTAGCTTGGCCATCTCGTTTTATATTACTACTAGCAAAAAGCCCGTCGAGCTTCGCTGCGCCTTTAACAGTATACATAGAACCAATTTCCGAATCAGTTTGAAATCAATCGTGAGAGTCAAATATTTACCAAATTTGAAAATATTCTTTAAATTTGTTTCCTCTCATACATACATACATAGCCTTGAAATCAACGTTTTACTACTTTTCTTTTTTACCGATACGACTTTGCTGCTGCGTTCTTCACTCCCCATCCACTTCTTACACAACTTCCTCCCATTTCACACCCACATCCCTCCCACTTCCCGCCCACATCCCATCCACTTCCCACCCACTCTACACCCAATTACCACCCACCCACTTCCCCCTAGTTCCCGCTCATTTCCCACCCACATCCCTTCCACATCCCACCCACATCCCACCCACTTCCCACCCCCATCCCTTCCACATTCCACCCACTCTACACCCAATTACCATCCACAAACTTCCCCCCAGTTCCCACTCACTTCCCACCCACATATCGCCCACATCCCTTCCACATCCCACCCCTCCCACTTCCCGCCCACTTCCCGCCCACATCCTTGGAACACAGTTATAGTTGAATTTTCTTATAGATCTTTAAAAATGAGTTTGAATCTGATCGGATAATAAACAAAAAAGTTTCATACAACATTTTTGCATGAATTTTCGGACTTTGGGGATAGATTTTCCAAAATTTGAAAGTCACTTTTTTTATGTTTTGTTATGTGTAATTTTGAAAATGAGTCTGGCGCTAATCGCTGGCAACTAAAGTTTCGCCCATACAACCTTGGCCACCCACTTTCCACCCAGGGGGGTAAATTTTCCGGAAGATTGGTATGCAGTTGTTGTTGAATTTTCATATAGATCTTTGAAAATGAACTTGATCGGATAAAAAACAAAAAAGTTTCACACAACAGTTTTCCGCGAATTTTCCACATTTCCCGACAGAATTTTCCAAAAGTCCGTTCTTAGTACTAACTTTCAGATAGATTGTTAACAGCCTACTATGATTTCAGAAAAATTTGATTCTTTCGGAGTGAGTTTCGCGGAAAGTTATGGCTGTCATATCATGTAACCTTTTTTAAAGAACTAAGAATAACAAGAGGATTACTTCTAATTTTTTGAAAAATTTCAAAATGGGTGTTTTTTTAGAAATCGCGATTTAATTTTTTTTCTTAAGTTTCGGCGGTTTTTTCCACCAGTTCAACCATCGAAAATATTTTTATCACAAAGTAACGGAACATAATATTTTTGAAAGTTTTTATTTAATTCTAGACCCATCAAAGATTTAGCAATTAGCAACTTTAACAAAAAAAAACAATCGCTATATCTCTGCATCCCACAATGGTAAAATTCTGAAAAAGCTTTTAGAAAATCGTGGAAAACTGCGGTTAAAGACTGTCAAAAAATATAAATTAGAATCGGCTTCTGATCTTAGCAGCAGTAGCACTGAGCTAGAGCATTCGACTGAGAAGCGTACAGTCCCGAGTTCAAATCCCAGTAAAACGGGAATGATTATAAAACAAAAATTAATCAAAATACAATGCAATACATTTAAGAGATGAGATGTTGGGGTGGTAATATAGAAAACAAATGTATTTGAAATTGAAAAAGGCGGCGACCTTCCGAACTACACAAAAATTGCAAACAGGACTAAGTCGGCTTAGCTCGCTGCGAAAAAGGAGACATCACGAAAGACACCTTTTTCGAATGTCCCCTAAACTCCACTGATCTCACTCCCTTAGGCCTATGAACCCACCCAATAAAAACATCATTCATTCTCGATCTGATCCGGAAAAAGTGTGCAACATATCTCAAATAATTTTTAATTTGTACTCAAATCCTTCTTATTTTTATACCCTTGGAGAGGGTATATTAAAATTGTCCGGATGTTTGTAACGCACAGAAGGAAGCATCTCCGACCACATAAAGTATATATATTCTTGATCAGCGTGACGAGCTGAGTTGATATAGCCATGTCCGTCTGTCCGTCCGTCCGTCCGTCCGTCTGTCCGTCTGTCCGTCCGTCTGTCCGTCTGTTTCTATGCTATCTCCTCCGTCAGTTTTAAAGCTATCGTAACCAAACTTTGCACAAAGTCATTTGGTACAAATACGCTGCACATTTGTCGGAACCGGCCGGATCGGATGACTATAGCATATAGCTGCCATAGGAACGATCGGTTGAAAAAGTAGTTTTAGTGAGAAAAACTTTTTTGTTTTCAATGCTATCGCTCCCAACCCCCGTATTTATGAGTTCTTTATGCTTTCACATAATTTCAGTAAGTTTTATTCGAATCGGGCAACTATATAGTATAGCTGCCATACAAAAGATAGGTCTGAAAAAAAGTTTTAGTATGAAAAACTTTTTTGTTTTCAATGCTATCGCTCCCAAACTCGTTACTGATTAATATGATATGCTAACACATAATTCTGTCAGGTCTGATCCAAATCGGACGACTATAGCATATAGCTGCCATAGGAATGATCGGTCGAAAAAATAGTTTTAGTGAGAAAAACTTTTTTGTTTTCAATGGTAGCGTATTTTTACGTTCCAATTATAAACATTATCGGTCTCAACACAATTTTAGAGAATTTTATCAAAATCGGATGAATATATCGTATAGCTGCCATATAAAAAACTGGCAGGAAAATATCATGCTCCAAGGGGTAAAAAACTTTTGGGGAGAGGAAAAGATATTTTTTCTTTTTTTCCAAAGAAAGTTTTGTTGGGGTATCAAAAGTTTATAAATATACTAGAGCCATTTTTAAGCAGTTGTCGATACCCGATTTCCCAGTATTTGCTTAAGCATTGATACGAAGAAACTTTGTATTTATTTCAAACCATAAAACCAAAAATTGTGTAAATTGCTTTGATTGAAAACTAATTTTTTTGTGCAACATTTTCCAATCAGACAAAAACAGAAAACTCATGGAAAATAGTTGCTTAAACAGTTGACAGAATAACAAAGTTTTAGTTTATGTCGACGAAATTTGCAGCTCCAACTCCCGCCCACTCCACTGCAGCATCAGCCGGGCCATGGACAATTTGCATAGATGAGCAACGGACTGGCTCAAAGAACTTCCCCTCCGGTCGTCAGTCGAATAACAAAAGTGGTAAACAACATTTTCGCTCCTGTCTCTAATGCCATGACCCAGCCTCAATGGAATCCCAATCCCGTTGGCTGCTGTCTGCTTTTGCATTCACAATTTGCGGTCATCGTCGAGCTCTGTGCTGGAGTTGATATAGATTTTATTGGATTTAAGCGATCACCGTTCAATTGATGGGACAGCAGATGACATTTTTTATGGCTCAAGTTGTTTGGCATTTTATGCATTCGATATTAAATGGGATTTGGGTTTGCCATGCAAATCGTATTGAGCTCTGTGGCCTCCATGTGTGTTTTAATCAATTGGCCCATCCACAACTAATCCGTTGCAGAGGCAACTCAACTTTTTGTGGGCAAAGTTAATGAAGCTGCTCGTACAGCGGAAATCAAAAATCCACACACAATGCCCCCGATTGGAGGCGGGTGTCTAGACGGCTTGGACCAAGGGGCGAGTCCAACAATCGTGTAACAATCCCTTTGTGCCCCGCAATCCTCGATGTCAGCTGTATCAATATTGTTACAGTTCATTTTGTTTACCCTCCACAAATAAAGCATTTTATGCAGTTCCCGACCCCGGAGCTGCAACTGAAGCTGCTTGTCCCTGGCCATGGGTGGGCGTGTGGGCCATTGACCATTGAATTGAACTCCTTTCCAAGCGGCTCGTGCGGGTAAAACTTTATTGTAACTTTGCATGGCTTGAGTGTAGCAACTTTAAGTGCCTGAATTTGTTTGTTTATGGCAACCAGGGCAAAGCAATGTCCAGTGTGTGACAGGTCCTTTAATTTATCAATTTTCCAGTAATTTTCTCTTATATAGAAGAAGAAAGGAGCTCTTGCTCCCTGCCCTTCACATTTGTCACTGGGGACAGCTAAGAGCCACGCACATTAGTTTTATAAATTAATACTTTGACAATTGCTGGCATAATTCGCATTTGTTTCTGTGACTTGTGGCGCAACGTGTTGCACTTCCAACTCTGTGGGAAATTGCAAACGTAAATCTTGTCAAGTTTTTTGAAAGGAGAGAAAAGTTTTTGGTAGACCGAATTAAATACACCCTGGCAGATGGTTTTAGTCCTGTTATCGCTTTAAGGGTATAAGTAAAAGTAGGTGAAACTCCAGCAGAGCAAAAAGAAAGCCAACCGACGACTTAAGTAATTCATTTAAAAGTTTTGTGAAAACGCAACGAAAACACACACACACAAATGTCTGCATTTGTAAAAGTAGAATTTTATTTATTTATGGCTGCGTCGGGAGCAGAAACAACTTGCGCACGGCTTCGCGCGCACAAATTTTTTCCGCATTTGTCCGATTTCTTTCCAAGTTCCAGTTTTGTGCTTTGCCTTCTTTTAGTTCGTTTTTAGATTGGAACTCGAGGACGTATTAAAGAAGCCACTACTATTCTTATCCAAAATATTTAAACATCGAATCAATAGTCGGCTCAAGGTACAGCAATGGTATGTCCGTACAGCACTGTTTCAAGGATCTCCCAGTCCCCTCGACAGACTCCGAGACGCCACTTGAATGGGTCGACGAGTCGTGGAACCACTTAAAGACCAATGTGCGGGATGATGTACATTGATGTGTTTTTAGACACGCATTGTTAGTTTAGAATATAGTTAAGAAAAATATCTTAATAAAAAGAAACCTCATTCGCCAGAGTGAGTCAGTACAAATTCAAACAACCGTGCTCATTAAAGGTGTATAATTCCATAAACAGTTTTTCAGTTTTTTAAACTGCCTTTCCCGCTGCTCGAAAAAACCTCATATCTTGCGCAATTGTTTAGGTAAAATGTCCGTACCTTTAGGAGATATATACATAGTCATCAGCATTGGTCGGAGTGTAGCTCAGCGGTTAGTGTGCAGGCCTGCTGGAGGTCGTGGGTTCTATACCGCCTCGGAACATCTAAAAAAAGGTTTTTTCGTTCTTTAGAAAATAGCTGTTAAGGCCCAATGCCGGGAGAAAAGCAAAGAGAAGAAGCGCCTTTTTAGAAGAAAGAAGAATGAGCAGGAAAGGCGCATGCGCGAGAAAGTGAAGATGTTATTCGGCATGAGTGAGACTCGAAAATTTGATCAAAAGATTAAGCAATTAACGAAAGGTTTTAATCCCAGAGTCGCACAATGCAAAGACGAACACGGGAATCTGGTCACAAATTCGCAAGTGACACTTGACAAATGGAGAAGTTACTTCTCCAACCTGCTGCGAGGCGATGACGATCTAGAGAAGTAGCGATGCCACTTATCGACAACATAGAGATTGACCCGCCGCACCAACAGGAACAAAGTCTAAAGAACAACAAATCACCTAGGGCTGATGAGCAGCTCACTTCTTAAAAAAGGAGACCATTTCCATCGCATATAAGATTCTGTCGTGCATTATTTGTGCACGTCTAAAGCCTCTTATGGAAACACTGATTGGACCTTATCAGTGTGGCTTTAGACCTGGAAAATCTACAATACTACAAATCCTGGAGAAGACCTACGAGAGAGGCAACAAAACATACCATCTTTTTGTTGATTATCACCCCTAGGAACGCAGGAGCACTGTTGACATGTTTTTTCATGAGTAACGGGTTTATCGAAGTCGGTTAGAACCGACTTTAACTTACGCTCTCGTTTTCAATTGTACAGGGTATATTGAAGTCGGGCTACTCGACTGCAACGGTCTTACTTGTTTGACATCAGTTAGTGCTTTACAACCCACCATAGTACTTTTTTCTATTTAAAACGTTTATATGATGTCAAAATATAAGCTTTATTGCGCGGTGTTTTACTCAGAATGATGAAATCACGTTTGTCCCTGTTCAAGTGCATGATAAAAATATGCCATTTTTGAAGAGCTCGTTGAAAAAAAATGTTTAACAGAAGACTACGTTTATTTAAAAAAAATTTTTTTTTTGTTAATTGAATGAAGTACTGAATGCTAAAAAATATTTGCCTTTTGATTCAATTTGATTGTTTCAGTCAAATAGTTGTATATTCGCGTTAAAATGCTTGTCCCTATTCAAGTGCATAGTAGTGTATATTATCATCAAAATCAGTTTAGTAAAACTGGAGAAAAGTGGCTTGGCAGTCCGAAAAAGTTGCTTTAAATATAACCAAAAATATTACAGATATTATATTCTTCCAGCGGCGATTCCAGCTGCATTCAGCGGACCATCCTCATCTTCAAAGAAACTGTGTTCATCAAGCAGCTCTCTCTGCTCTGCTTGCAATTCTGTCTCCTTTAGATGCGGCCGCAGCTCTAGTTTCTGAGCGGATTAGTCAGTCTGAGCATTGTGTAGCATAGCCTTCGATAATCATCGATTAAAAGTCGATTAATAATCGATATCGATCTGAGGCGACAACATGTATCCATACAAATTAAAGAACCAGCCGATATTTCACAGCTTTATTTACTCGAAATTTATTTAGTCAAAAATTTTTTGTTTTAGCAAAGACATTGTTCGACTAAAAAGGCTATATCTTCTAAAGTATTTCGAATTCCAAAAAATCCTTTTAGGGCGATAATCTTAACTATTCAAGCTATAAAAAAATGGAACAAAAAAAATCGAAAAAAAAATTTTTGCACATGGAGAATACCACTTCGGGTCTTTGAGTTTTGAACTTACCGTCTGTCGCAATACCCTTTTAACATGAGAAAAATTGTAAACTTTGAAATTTAATAAACAAAATAAACTATGGCTAACTGCCATTTTATTTCTTCAGGTATCATTCTACTTCATCGTCCATCAAGGAGTCATCTGAGTGCTACCAAGATGGTAGTTTTAGGGACAAAGTTATGGCATCAGTTTTTGTGGGCGGCCGTGGCATAAATCAAATCAAATACCTTTTAAACGAACAACGTCGAAATTGTTTCATTCCAAAATCGCGTTTGTCAGAACTGAAAACCCATATCCTTTTTCTTTTGAAATCGTCAGGCATATTCCGCTTCGGTTCCGTTTTTGTGTTCCCAATAAAATTACTCTCTTTATACTTTTTACAAATCACTGGTCCAAACGAAATTGGCACTAGATACATAAGAGAGAATCCATAAATCCAAGCGGATCGATTGCTGACTAAGGCTCATTTCCTCAATGTCCGGTTAGTCAAAATTACCGACAGGTTAGCCGAATTTGAGTGTCTAATTCGGCGAAAACCTGCCGGCAACCTTATCCGCAGCCTCATGATGGGGTCAAATTTTAACCTGCCAGCAAGTTTCGATAAAACAATCGATATTTTCACTCGATAAACAACAGTTGTGTTGAACACTTGTATTATTTATTTTGCTAATTGCCGAATTTGTTGCATCCACAAAATGAAATTAGGAGGCAGGTAGTAAGACAGGAAGAGACATGCGGCGACATACAGGATGTCCAGCAGAATGGCAGCCGCCGCAACGGCAAATGTCTTAACCGCCGCGCCGGCAAATTCGAAATGGCACCAATCGCAAAGCAGGCAATCTCACTGCCCGTCTACGAAATCGAAGGATCAACTATAGGCCAATAGCCTTACGAATTGTCTCTTGTGATGTGGCATTTCAATTGTGATCCAACTGCTGATACGTGTGCACCGTAACGAAAATACTATCCACACGCACTGCCAGCACCAGGATCGGTATCACCACAATGGCCAACATGGCGACATATTCCCAGACGGAGCAGCGAGTAAATAAAGCAAGAGCGTACAGGGAGGGGGCTAATTATTTATTAATGGTGATGAAGCCAAATTTTTTCCACGATTTTTATTGACAAAATCAGCATGTCATATAATTCGTGCTAGGACTAGACATCAACTGGCTCTGCGATCTCATGCAAGTGGTAGTTTCCTCATCATTGTGGGTGACTTCTTTGGAGTCAGACTTTCTCGGCGAACCGTGTCCCACGCTAAGGCATTACTGGCTTTCACAAACAGACAGAGACTGATTTGTGCTAAAATTTTAGAAGACAATTAAATATTTTTAAGGATTACATATCATAAATAAAATCTTACAATCATTATTAACCTCATTTTCCAATCCTGGGGATAAGCCAATTTTTTGGGAAATGGACGATACTCCAACGGCGCTGAGAATGCCGCCACCAGTGCGATAATTTCTTGCTTATCAGTTTTAAATTCTTTACGCGACCGTTTTTGAAGATCTAGTACTTTTCTCGTAAGGCTTTCCAAGTACGATGAATTCCGGCTTGAGCGGCAAACTGATCTCAAAGTCTTCGCCAGGCTTCTGTTTACATGCCGCCGTATCACTTTTCTTGTTCTCCAAAATATGCTTGACTCTACAAGGCCCACCAGCCACAGAGAAGTTTTTCCCTTTTCGCCTTTTCGATGCTTCAACTTAATTCATCATTGCTAGCAATTTTAATCAACTTTTTTTTTGCTAAATGATTACCAGCAATAGCAATAGAATTACAAAAACCAAAACGAAAACAACTGATTCGTTGACAGTGTTTGGTCACACTATGGCAGCGATAGCAATCTATCGATATCGGGCGAACCTGCCGGTAAGTCCCGTTGAGAAAACCAAATGACTTACCGGCAGGTTATTCCGCCCGGCAAATTTTACATAACCCTAACTTTTTGAAAATGTGCCTTAAAGGTTTCACTTTTCGGTTCGGCTGGATAATGCCAAATTTTGGACAAATTAAACAAAAAATTTCTTGTAAATCAATTAGTCTTAAATGCAAATTAAAATTAATTAACAATTTCTAAATGGATCACAGAACTATCTAGCATCTTAAAGAATGCGTAGTTTGGCAGTTTCTTTTCATTCCACGGACAAGCAAGTATTACTTTTCAAAACGAAATACTTTTTCGTTATGGCGTTGCGAGAACATGAATCAATTTTCATTGGATACACTTCCATTTGAGAACTTGCTTGCATAAAATTTAGAAATTGAGACCAATGCACAGCGCCTAACACTTAAATCTACATTTTTTGTTATGTAAATAAATGCATGGAAATCCAAACCCTAACAAACTTTTGGAGCTTCGGCGATTCAGTACCTTAGAAGGACTCATACTGTTAAATTTACATACATAAACTCGTCACTGAAAAGGCATTTCCTCATTCCTTAGCTGATGTGGTGTTATTAGTGTTTAATGAGATTTAATTTTGCTCTGTTGGTTGGTTGTTGGATTCTCTTAATTCTTCCATCTGGAAAACTGGTTTTGCATTTTGAACTTTACCTTGTCTAGGACTAGAACTCAGAACCTCGAAGACTTAACACCAACGACCAAACGCGTGGCGCTGCGTCAAATCACTGTTAAGAACTTAATAGTTACTTAAGCCCTCAGCATGCAAAAATCCTGGTGGTGCTGATGATAAGACTGCACTTTGCTCCTAAAATCGAGATTTATTAGGCATAATCTCCCAAATTAAATCTATGGATAAGCGACTACACCTTTATGATATTTAAACATTTCAATTTTATGCCGGCTGTACGGTCAACTATCCTCCATTGTGGTGTGTTGTGCTCCTGTTTTTGAAGTTATGAGCAAGCATAACGAGACCTCAAGCCGGCATTTCAAAAAGTTGTGCTTTCCTACTTGTGCCAATGACTTTTGAGGCAACCCACGCATGTCCGATCGTTTTTGGTCAGCCTATAGATAACATAAATTGGAGCAGTATATTCTAGGGGACATGCCATAGTTTTGACACAAACTTAATACACGCCTGTCACATATATTCATGGTGCAGCACAAAGTTTAAAGTGGCTTCCCCCTCCTTCTTTACTCTCATACCCTCGTTCCCTCATGTCCTGTGGCAGTGCAGTTCAATGCACCGCACGACGCGTCGTCAGTAGGAAATTATTAAGTCACAATAGGCAACAGCTTGATAGACATTTGTGCAGATGGAAATTTATTTGATGCTGCCAGTTGCTTCACCTGCACCTGGTTGGAACCTTGCAGCAGTGCCTCCAGCCAGCCTGAAGCGACAAGGATGCGACAGGAAATTCATCAATGTCTCCCCAACTGCGGCAACATTTTTTATTAGAGCTTCAAATTGCCTACAAGGTGAAAGGAGACAGATAAACAGAAAGAGAGAGAGAAGGAGAGGGGGGGAGCTAGAGGGGGATTTATTTACGGGCCGGAGACAGCGAGCAAACCACGCAAACGGAAGTTAAGCAACTGTGGGTCCTTTTTTTGCAGCAAAAAGGAAATTATGAATTTTGTGGTGGCTGTTGCTCTCTTTTTTTATTTTGCTTAATGTCCCACTGCACTTCGAGTTGAATAATTAAGAAAGTTTCTACTGTAAATCCACAGTTAAAGATGGAAACGTTCGGATTCATGTTTGTCTCTGCCAAAAATCCACTGTCAGTCCCCGGGCCCTTGGCACTTGTCAGCGACACTTGGCGAACGTAGTGAAATTAACAACTTGATCCTTTGTCAAATCAGTCAAGCGCACCAAAATGCGCAAAATCCACAAAAGTGACTGCCAAACCAACAGACCCCGCCCCACCCCGACAAGGCCCACCAGTTGGAGCGGATTCTGTGTGTCTGTGGGCGCTGGCAACTAAACAATATGCAAATTCACCACAAACGAGCTTAGCCAGGCGAAGGAAAATTCATATCAAACTGCATTGATTTTATATAAAAAACTTTTGAAACTTGAATACAACTTTGTAAGAGCCTAGATTTGATTGACTTGCTCCAGAAAAGATTGTTTTGTTTTTAAAATTGATTTAAAATATTGGTCTACTACAGAACTTTCTCAGTTTTAATTAACGTGAAGATGATCAGTTCATAAGTTTAGAAAACAACGAGAGCGAAACTTGGACTCAGGGAAAGAAATATTTAATAAACTCAGCTTATATTATTCAACAGAGCACTAACATTAATGTTAACAAATTAAAATTGAGCCCTTAAGGAAAAACCTAAAAGAAGGCAGCATATTTTGTATAAACAAACCCCACATATAAATAATATTTGACTTTTACACAGCCCATTTGCTATACCCGGATATACAACGGGCATGGGAAACTGAGGAGCTCCCAACGGAATGGTTACAGGGCATGTTGATAAAAATTCCTAAAAAGAGCGACCTACGCGAATGCGACAACTGACGCGACAACTGTGTGTTGCCCACTATCTCAAAGCTCATAGCAAGAATTATTTGGATCGCCTAAAAGAGACACCATTATGGACACGGATCATATAAACACTGTCCGCATCCTGATCGAGCACATGGCCTGACATGGCTTTCGTGGACTTCGCGAAAGCCTTCGACAGCGTAAGCATTTGGCAGGAGGTTACCGGAAAAACTTATTTCCCCTTATCAGAGCGCTCCAGTTCAGAGATCTTAATGGTTGAAAGCTCTTGCAGCCTTTCCCAGTCCTAAGCGGCGTTTGACGGGGCTGTGCTCTGTCTCCCATCCTGTTTATAATGGTGATTGCAGATGTGTTCTCCACTATGTACTGTTAAACTCAACAGACCATTCTCCCTTTTTGACAACACTGAATCTGTAATATATGAAAATATTTTAAGAGCAAAGACTGAATGCCTTTCGGGGCTAGCACCTGTTCAAAACGAGAGCGTAAGTTAAAGTCGGCTCTAACCGACTTCGATATACCCGTTACTCATGAAAAAACATGTTTAACAGTGTACCCGCGTTCCTTAGTGCGACCATCCAAAAAGTATGCAACATTTTTTAGGGTGGTAGAGGGGAGGGCTTGGTTCACTATTTTGCTTATAACTTGAGAACCGTTCATCCGATCTTTATCATTCTTTCGGCAAATCGATTCATTTTGCTAATTACTAACTAGAAGGTACGAAAAACTGTAGGAGATATAACTTTTTTCCAAATTGCGGGGGCGGGAGGCGTGGCCAAAATTTGAAACAAACTTGATCTGCGTGCAGATAAAAGAAGCATTTGTCCCATACATGACATCTCTCTATCTCTTACCATCTCTGAGATCTAGGTGTTCATACAGACGGACGGACGGACAGACGGACAAGGCTAAATCGACTCGGCTGTTGATGCTGATCAAGAATATATATACTTTATATGGTCGGAAATGATTCCTTCTGCCTGTTACATACATTTGCACGACTTTACTCTACGAGTAACGGGTATAAAAATCTACTTTTGGATTCCTTTAGGCAAAGTATTTATCAGAATTATTCAAAATATTCGTTGAAAATGGGGAATTTAGATTCACCGGGCCGTCGATGACAGCAGAATAGCTTGTGACAACAATGAGGTAGCAAAGAATAAAGAGTCTACATCGGAGCAAAACAGCGCTTCGGGTACAAAGCTTCACTTAAGTATCTTAAGTCACTTGAGGACTGCACCTCGAAGACAGCGAATGAGAAGGCACTGAGCAGGATACTACGGCCGAACTGAATGCACTGGCTATCACGACGGAACCTCCACCTGAGAGATTACCGTGCAATCTTAATTTGTCTTCGGCATTCCGTCTACAGTGTTCAGTGTTGTCAGAGAGGGAGAATGGTCCGTTGAGTTCAGCAGTACAGCTAACTTTTTATTTTGGGGTTTTAATATAACGTGCGTATCTGAGGAAATAATCATATGTAACAGAAGGAAAGATCTGCGATAAATATTTTATACCAGCCATTTCACGTACAGGTCTCAGAATCGTTAACAGCTGCAGGCATCCCATTTAGACTTTTTTTACATGTACTTACATCTTATAATTTCGCCATCTTTTGTTTTAATTTTAGCGGCCTTTAATTTTTATTTCAATTCTATACTTATAAAAAAAAAAATTATTACCCCAAATTTGTGCTGAAATATGTGTGCTATTGAACTTTCCCAGCTTAGAGTGCTATGCTTTTTCAACAGCACAGCAGAACGGCTACGAAAGTATTTCATATATCTCACAGCAAAGCAATAGGCACAGCTTCGGGTTTTGATTTTTGTGCTTTTGCTATCCATGTGAACTACGTTTCCGTCACAGCACAGCACAGCCAAATCAAATGATATATAAAACTGGTAGTTTTTCAAACCCTGGTAAAAAGGGTATACAAAAGTCGTGCAAATGTATGTAACAGGCAGAAGGAATCATTGCCGACCATATAAAGTATGCAGACATATTCTTGATCAGCATCAACAGCCCATTCGATGTAGCCTTGTCCGTCTGTCTGTATGAACACCTAGATCTCAGAGACTAGAAGAGCTAGAGCAACCAAACTTGACATGTAGACAAGTCCCCAAAATAAAAAATGTTGAATAACTCCCACATTTTTATACATGTGCAAAAGTTTCCTAAAGAAAAACCTTTTTATTAGATGTTCTGTGGCGGGATGGAACCCACACACCTCCCCCACCAGCAGGCACACAGACTACTGGTGCACCACACCCGGTGTTAATACTGTAAAGTAGTGTTATTAAAAATGTAGAGCAACACAAGGGACAACCCGTTAACATCCAAATCCACCAAAGTTGTAATACTCATGATGAATTTTAAATTTGAATATGTTGACTTTTTCTGATAAAATAAAGTGTGAGGAAATAAAGGGTCCACCATAAAAAATTCGCGGATTGTAGTAAACACTTTCACTCAGGGCTGCAAACCCCTAGAATATTACAGAAGTTTCGGTCTTGGGTTTTCAACCCGTTGTAAAGTCTTCGTTTCGGCTCGCGGACCGGTTCTTGGAACCCCTGAGCCCAAGATTTTGTTTCAAACCTCGGTTCGCTAGAAAAGAATAGTTTCGTTTTAAAAATACTTATACTTATCTATCGGGGGTGCCACAGAAATCTATAGAGATTTTGCCGACAGTTGGTTTGTAAATCTCTCTAAAAATTCGTTGGTGCCACAGAACTTCGAGAGATTTAATTTTCTAATTAGAAAATCTAGTTGGAACACCAGATGTTCCAATTGATGTCCCATCTCTAAAAATAGGGCTGAATCGCTCACAAAAAATTTCCCTTATTTTTGATGTGGGTTAATTTAATGTTTAACTGAAATTTTTTGATTGTGTTATTTGTTTTGTGATGCATTTTTCAATAATAATTCAGTTTTAAGTCGCATTCTCCACCAATATAATGCAAAATTTAAAAATTTGTTGGCGCCAAACATCCCTTAATCCGCTAGCTGTCATGTAGAGGGCGCCACTTCGACAAAAGGCGGTAGTGAGAAAAGAGCTTTGCAAAATCTCCTAACAAAACATTAGAGGTTTGAAACCAACCAAAAGAAATTTCTGTGGCACCTGAGAATTGGAATTCGGTTAGAGGTTTCTGTGGCTATATAATATTCAGCTATATCTTCAGTCTTGGTTCATTCATTTTGAAAATGTAATGTTTTCTCTAAAGCCAATTGACTGCCTTATCATTCATTTATACACCACTTCTTATTCAGGTGTTCGTCTTCGGTGCTTTTATCAGCAAATTTGCATTAAATTTATCACTTTTTTAAAAATAGCTACACTTTTGGGGGTGTCACAGAAATCTCTACAGATTTTGACCTCGGTTGGTTTGCAAATCGTTCCAAAAATCTCAGAAATTCAAGAGATTTCATTTTCTTATTTGAAAATCTAGTAAGAACAGAAATTGTTCCAATTAAAGTTCCATCGCTAATAACAGGGCTCCATCTCTCGCAATAAAATTTCCCTAATTTTAGTTATGTGTTAATTTGATGTTCAACTGAAATTTTTGGATTGTAATAAATGTTTTATGTTGCATTTTTAAATTATAGTTTAAATTTAATTCATATTCTTCATAAATAAAATAAAAAATTAAAATATTTGTTGGCGCCAAACATGAGGTATAACTTGACAGCCCTTAATGCGCTGGCTGCCAACCAGATTGCGCCACAATCGCTAAACGGCGCCACTGATGAAGTTGGTTTAGATTAACATGAAAAACTTTGGTTGTTTTTCCTAATAACACTGTGCGACAAATTTCAACTTTTTTCAAAACTACCAAGTTACACTATGCGGAATCAATAGTGCTACCCAAACTGAGTAAATCCCTATCAGCGTTTGGCTAGATTGGAAGCACTTTTTTATATAGACCCTCAAAGTTTTTGAAATTGGGTGTGCCAACCAAAAAAAGGTGTTATTAGTTTTGGGCGAACAGCTCATTCAGTTTTAGTGATAGCTGCAAACTGTCTTCGGCGAAGTTGTAGCTGAAAGCCCGCAAAATAAATTCTTATTACAAAGGTTTTTAAAAAATTCATGTTTTCGGGAGTATTTCTCAAAAAAACTTTTTTTCAAAAACGTATTTTTTAACTTTTTCGAGTATAACTTTAAAAAAATCAGAATTTTTCGCGTACGTTCTTTGGCAAAAGATAAGCTTTTGAGATACCAAACAACTCTCTCTCTCTCCCCTCGGACAGACGGACTTGGCTATATCGACTCGGCTGTTGATGCTGATCAAGAATATATATACTTTATAGGGTCGGAAATGATTCCTTCTCCCTGTTACATACTTTTGCACAAACTTAATATACTCTATGTACCTTCGGTACAGAGTATAAAAATGAAGCTGTTTCCATTGACAAAAATATTTCTTTATCCGATTTTGATCAAACTCTTCCAAATTGTGTCGAAACAGATAATAATCATAACTTGAAAGTAAAAAGTGGCTACCATTAAAAACAAAAAAGTTTTTCTCACTAGAACTATTTTTTTCGACCGATCGTTCCTACGGCAGCTATATGCTATAGTCATCCGATTTGGATCAAACTGAACAGAATTGTGTGGTAGTATATAATATCGATCTGCAAAAAGATTGGGAGCGATAGCATTGAAAACAAAAAAGTTTTTCTCCCTAAGATTTTTTTCAGACCTATCTTTTGTATGGCAGCTATACTATATAGTTGTCCGATTTTTATAAATCTTTGTGGAACTATGTGGAAGCATGGAAAACATTTAAATACGAGGTTTGGAAGCGATGGCACTGAAAACAAAAAAGTTTTTCTAACTAAAACTACTTTTTCAACCGATTATTCCAATGGCAGCTATATGCTTTTGTCATCCGATCCGGCCGGCTCCAACAAATGTGCAGCGTATTTGTACCAAAAGACTTCGACCAGTTTGGATAAGATAGCTTTAAAACTGACGACGAGGCTATAGATACAGACGAACAGACAACTGAGCTCGTCATGCTGATCAACAAAATATATACTTTACTAGCTGAATCCGACGCGACTTTGTCCGCGTCCAAGTTTTGAAAATATCGTACTAAGTAGAAAAAATTATTAAGCTCCCTTAACACTGTGTTTGTATATACTCTATTTGTTAAAAAGGAAATTATTTTTTAATATCATTGGCTTCATTAGCTTAATTTTAAGACAGTTTCGAATTTTCAGTTGATCAAAAATAAATCAATCTGGAAAAGGAGTATTAAGTAAAGCGTAGAAAATGCAGTGGCCTTTACACATATTCTATCCCGTCCCGTACTAAGGGACCAAATTCTTAAGCCGCGCGGAAATTCCAGAATTACAAATTATTCCCTTCCTGTCTTGTGAATGCCGAACAGACTACAGTATATTCTTCTTCAGAAGGACTATGTAGTGAATTTATGGTCAAGGGACATTTTATTTAAAAGAGCGCGCCTATATACATTTGTTTTATATTAGATCTTCAGAATATTCTTTTCTGATTAATTTATGTAAATCAACGCAGTATGAGATATGTAGCTATTTAAACATGTGTAACTACTATATGTCTTTATTATGCGGCAACCAAAACAGGGAAAATTCATTTCTTAAGAATAGAAGATATTGGATGCAAATTCAACATTTCTTATTTAAAATCGGAAAAAAATAAAAAATATTTTTAATAAAGGTCACAATTCCCGCTGCCCTCTGATTTTTTTTCTGCAAAAAGTTTAATTGAAAAATAAGCTGTTTGGGCAATACTTTTTTTTATCCGTCAAACACACTTTTTAATTGCGAAATGTTATTAATTTTTAAGAGTTTCAATCGATATAAATCTTTTAGATTATCAACTCACAGCCTAGTTTATTAACGAAGACCCGCAAATGAGGTACGGAGACAACCAATTTTAAGAAAACTGCTCACGACATGTGTGCCATCACTTTTCCAATCTCACCTCTAACAAAAGACGGCTGTGTCTGTTGTGCATATGACAGAAAAAACACACACACAATTTTTGTGAAATTTTAACTACTATATTGTGATATATACGGTCAACATATTGTTAAAGCTATCGATGTGTTTTGTATTTGCCATAAGATTCAATGCAATTGGATGAGGCCATTCTCAATTTAATTTATTGCTTGTTTTTGTGAAAAAAAACACACACACATACAGTACAGTCAAGAAAGTGTTTTGACACAGGTAGAAAACTCACATTTTTGCACTTTTATTTGCAAAAAGGGGATTTCTATAAATGTTAAAATTTTGTTCTTATTTTATTCTGATTCTGTATCGTCCCTAGAACTAGTAGCAAAAAAAATCTAGTTTTAGATGAAAAAATAAAAAACAAATAATAACGCAATTTTAAAGTGTCAAGAAAGTGCTTCGACAAAAGTCAAAACACTTATATTCTCAGTACAGGAGCTCAAATGGAAATAAAAATTAATGATTCTAGACAATTTTGACATGCTGAACCCGCATCTGGCTATATAAACTCCATATCTTCCATGGATTAGCTGCAAACATAAATTAAAATGCAGAAAATGGCTCATTTTACCCCTTTTTGGTACATTTGAATCTTGTAGAAATCCGATTATTTTGAAAATGATTTTTGAGAAAAGGCGAGACACGCCCTCAAATGTCAACAAATATATTTAGTGTCATATGCACTATAGATTATAAGGCGATTTTATTAAAAGTCCAACCGATTCTGCTGAATTCTCTCACCCATTCACCAAATTGCATACAAGTCAGCCATTTTTTGCGGATTGATCAGATGGTTTTTTCTTCTAAATGTCTTTGAGCAGTGGAAACATTAGAAAGGTTGATCGACAGAATGTGCGTAGGTGTCTCTCCAGATCGCCCTTCCTTTTAAAAGTCTTTGCGCAATGGGAACATTCATAGGGTCGATCGACAGAATGTGTGCGAAGGTGTCCTTTCAGATGATTCTTTCTTTAAAATGTCTTTGAGCATTGAGAACATTCAAAGGGTCGATCGACAGAATGAGTGCGTAGGTGTCTCCCCAGATCGCCCTTTCTCTTAAATGTCTTTGCACAATGGGAACATTCGAAGGGTCGATCCCCCGAATGAGTAAGAAGGTGCTTCCTTAGACTGCTACTTTGGGCAAAAGACTTTAAGCACACTGTGCTCTTGTAAGCTCGGTCGCCAGTATGTGTGCGAAGGTGTCCTTTCAGATGGCTCTTTATTCTAAACGTCTTTGAGCAGTGGGAACATCCGAAGGGTCGATCGACATAATGAGTGCGCAGGTGTCTCTCCAGATCATCCATTCCGCTCCATTCGCTTGAGTTATCGCTTTGGGAGGTCACCTCTTCCTTTATTTGGTGCTCGTCCACGCTGGTTACGGCATTTAAGTAGGATGCGGTTTTGTTCGGCTGCATCTGTCCGACAAAGCACTGAAGACTCTGGTCCAATCGCCGTTAGAAATCAAATGCAGTTTTCGCCAAAGCCAAGCACGGGGTGCATATGCGTCCAGGTAGATCCTCAACGGGCTTAACCTCTCCAGATTGTAAGATGAATTGCCAAAAGCACACACGAGTAGCGTCACACAGTGTTGTCTGTGACACTCTGTGACCAAAGTACTTACTCAGAAGCACGGTTGCCACACTTGGTGTTTTTGCACCAAAACTGGTGTTTTTTTTCCTGTTGGTGCACTGGCACTTTTTTATTGGAGTTAGCTCGTTTTGGATCTTTTTGCTAATAATTGGCTTATATGGGCAATACGGACTTATACGAAATGTTTATGGTCTGCCCAGTACATCGAAGCATTTGGATGCAATTGAGTCGAAGCAGTTAATTTAATGACATTAAGTGAATAATACATTGCATTTTATAAACGGAATTAACAGCTTTGGGAATATTTTCAAATTTCATTTGAGCGGCATTTTCATTTTGACATTCAAATTACGATGTCTGCATATATTTTAGTTGCGAATGGCTATTATTTAGTGGTGGACCCAAAAATATCGCTTGGAACAGCATGAGATTGGAACATCCTCAGCTGACGGTGGAATATTTTAAGAAAATTTGGCACGGCAAGTTCTTACGTACCATCTTTGACGGTAGACGGTAAACGGTAGATGGGCTGTAGTGTGAATAGTCTGTTACCTGTCATAGTTGTATTATGAATCTAGTTGTCCTGACATAAATATTAATTAATTTTTTCAGAATAATAGCCTTTTCACACTACAGTTCATCTCAGCGGAACGATGAGAAGATGGTGAAAAAGTGAAATTCGTGTTCACACTGCCACCGTCTACCGTCAGCATCTTCTTCTTCTCCACCATAATTGACGCGCATATGTAGCTACTAATCAAAATAAAATAAAGTAATGGATAATAATTCATTAAATGTGGCAGTTTTGTTAGCAGATTTTAATTCAATTAATTGCTGAGTTGGACAATGACGGGAATGTGGAAAATAAGGACATCGAAGTTATAGTTTGTCAAATTCCTTGGCGTATTTAGATGCACTTGAGTGTACAATTTAGATTAAAAACGCAAATAGTAAAATGTATTATTCAGGCATGTTCTCAATTCCACTTCTTTTGAAAAGTAAATCGAACGCACCCGGGTTTGTTTTTTTTTTGGTGTTTTGAATTTCGAATGAAATGGCTCTTCTTTTACTTTTGTATTCCGCTGGAGCAAGCGAAAATGGCACTAGAGAGAGAAGAGAGAAACCAGAATTCCAAGCGAAACGATCGAAAATGGAACAGTCGGAAATGAGAGGCTGACTTTTATGTTTCACTATTCGTTTTTGTTTGCACAGCCAAAATCTAGACACATTAAGCCGGGTATCCAGCACCGCGAAAACTAAAAATTCCTGTCAAACTTCATATAAAAAAAAACTGTGGCAGGAATTTTTGTTTGCTTTTCGTTGCTTGTGTATCCAGCAACATGAACGTAATCCACAGTTTCTTATCGATAGTTGGCATATCGATAGCGTGTGTGGATGGAGAGAACAGCTGATGCACAGCGCAGGAATATATTGCCAACAATTATTTTGGATGTGATGAGCGAAAATTTTTGGGGGAATGCTTTTATATTTTGTTTGTTATGAGCTGTCATCTGGCTGGGGAACCATCAGCGTGCAAAGATTGGTAGGGGATGGTTTCAAAGGCATACCAAATTGATAAGGCCGCCAGACGGATGCTTTCCATAGACACAAAGGTCGGAGAGATGTCGTCCGTTAAGACGCCTTCTTCATCTGTGTGTCGCCAGATCATAGGCAAATCTATTAGAGTGGTGCACATTGGTCATGAAAAAATATTTTTTTATAATTATTATTATTATAAATTATATTTTTTTCCCTCAAAAACCAATAAACAAAAAAAAATAAATATATTAATGAAGTGTATTGGGGAGGGAATACCCGGAAAAACACCGAAAAGAAAAAACCCAAGGGGGCTTAAAAAGAGAATAAAACCCCAACCACCCCCCAAGACACACGGGCATCCCCAGTAAAAACCCGCGTGGGGTAAAAACAAAACAAAATTAATTATTTTTTAATTAAACCCAAAAAAGGAAAATTTTTAAGAAACTTGTATATGACACACTGTGGGCCAGAATTCTCATTTTTTGGCCAAAACTCTGGCATTTCTACACCAGCCTAGCTAGGAAGCTGAAATTTTCGACGAAATGATCTTAAAAGATTGAACTTTACACACATAATTTAAAAAAGCAATAAAAAAAATTTATACGATATTGATAATCTAAATCAAAGTCGAAAAATATTTCAACTTTTTCGTTTTTTAATTATAGAAAAAAACACTGGTAATTGGATTTGACCCAATTTCTGCATAGAAGTATATATAAGTACCAGATAACTAAAAAAATTAATATATCTTGGTAAGTCCAATGGTTTACGAGATATTGACTCAAGCAGTTTTTGAACTTGACTGCCCACCCTGTCGAGGATTTTCAGTCAATCTGACTACCCTCACCGATTTTTCCATCTATTTTACCTCCTCTTTATATTCAATACTTAAAACAAGTAAATAAAAATAAAAATTTAATTAATTAAAAATCTAATTTTTTTAACATTATACAATTTACCTTCAGTGCTTCTAAGAGTATGCTACACATTTTAACACATTCAAATTGGCTGTGTATAAAAATAGTTTACCTCAGAGTGCAAGTGTCAAATTCCGAAGTTTAGAAAAAAAGCATACTTCTAGGCTGACTGTATAACAGAACATGGTTGATTTAAAATGGGAATATAATTTTAAATGCGATATTACAAAAATTCAAAGCAAAACCGCGCAAAAGCGCATACCTACAGCTATAGTACATTATTCAAAGAAAATAATAAGCAATATTGCAAGCAAATTAAGAATGGTACTTCTGGGTACTCTTAACACAAAGTTGCCAAATGTAAAAAAGCACCAAAATTTTAGATTTTTTTTCATTTTTTCAGTAAACGCTTTCGAATGGAAACTTCTTGATAATTTTTTATGGCAATCTAATGCAAAGCCGAAAATAAGAAATCAAATTGCGGCAGCTGTTGCTTTTCTAACTTTGACTATAATTATTTTTTTTTTTGCAGAGATTTTAAGAAAAATCAACTTTGAACGGCTGCCATTCAAAAACTGTTTTGTAAAAAGGTTCCAAATTTTGGCATAAAATAGCTATATGTATTCAAAATCATTGCCGACCTTCGTTTTATCTAGTTTCCCAAACAAAAATTGGGACTTTTGGCAAAAAGGCAATTGGAAAGAATTATAAAGTAATGCAGTTAACAACATCTGCGGGTGCCTTGGGCCCCGGGACACACAGCAAAGTGTCATGCCATCGGTTTATCATCCCCAAATATAAAGTATGTAGCACATACTCCGAGCAGCATGCTTCCTCCAGAAAATACTATTTATTTTTTTTAAATTTATTTAAATTCAAATAGTTAACAGTGCTTAACGGCTGATTGATCAGAGTGACCTTCCACCCTTTCGGTGCGTGGTCACACTGTTTTAGTTATGTTCCACACACACAAGAAATAAATAGCAAATTCCTGGCAGGAATTTTCCGCAGTGCTGGATACAGGCCTTTAAACAAAAAAAAGGCTTTATAAATCAATTAAAGACTAGAATGCCAATTAAATTTCACTAAAAATTTCTAAATTGATCACAGAATTAAGAAAAATTTACTTTATGTACATCTAGCAACTGTAAGCGTGCGTAATTTGGCAATTACTTTTCATTCCACCGACTAACAAGCATTACTTTTCCAAACGAAAAACTTGTTCGTTTTGGTGTTGCGAGAACATGAATCAATTCCACTTTCGAAAGGTTGCCGTGGAAGTGGAATTGAGAACATGCCTGATTACTTTTAGAAACGATTTGGACAATTTTGGGAAAGGGACGTTCAGGAAAATAATGATTTCTTTTTCAAAGAGAGCTTTCGGATGGAAAAGGCCACATTTTCCTTGTTGGTACAAAGGCACTCTATTTTAAAAAAGAAAAACGCTTTATTCAGAAATGCTATACCCCTGGAAAAGACTGTTCGGTGTTTCATCCAACAGCGTTTGTAATATCCTCCATGAGTTTTGCAAAGCATTTATATCAGAATTTGAAGAGGATTATTTGCCAGTTAACTTCATGACTGAAGATTTTGTGGATGAATGCGTCACGGGATTTAAGGTTATTTCCACAATGTATTGGTGCAATTGGTAAGCATATATTCTCAAACTAAGTTATATTATTAAATTACTTTATCTAGATGGATGCCACAATGAGGTGAAGCCAGCAGCTGAAGAGGCCACAGACCATTATAATTATAAGGGCTGGTACCCGATTGTTCTATTTGCACGTGTTGACTTTCGGTAATATATTCAGAGAGAAATTATTATTTTTTATTTATTCACATTGAGCGCAGTTACAGATTTCTATATGTCAACATTGGCTGTCCAGTGCGCTGTATTAATTCACCATATATCGGAAATGTGACCTTAAACACATGGTGGAATCATCATTCTTGCTGGAGGAAAGGTCAAAAGAAATATGCGGCACCAATATTCCTCTGCTTCTAATTGGCGACTCAGCCTTTAAGTTTGCCCGCAATTTAATGAAGCCTTATCCATTTTCAACTACAGCTTCAGTGCAGCAAAAAATATTTAATTATCGTTTGTCTAAGGCTAGGCGTGTAGTTGAAAATGCATTTGGACACTAAAAAGCTAGATTTCGTCGTATCGGGAAAGGATTAGATAGTCGGCCAAAGAATAATGCAGCTATTGTCATTTGTTGTTGTATTCTGCACAACTTGCTCAATACACACAACAGCCTTATTAATGAAAGCTGCAAGACGGCTTCAAACGAACATCGCGTTCAGCCAGACGACACAAACACTTCTTCTGATTTTGATAGGCCTGCTGAAGCTATAAGAACTGCAATTGCGGAGTCACTTTTAAATGAAAATAATAATGTTTAATTTTAATGCCATCCATAGGCCCTTAAAACTATAACTTAAAATTAAATAAATATTAAAATGTATTCATCAGTTTTTGTTTTGTTTCAGCAACTCTAGCAAGCTGTTTTGAAAAGAGGCGTTTGAGCACTCATTTCCCGCAAAATGTTTCGGGTCTGCTCCTGGTGCTCCCTCTGCATTTCATTCCGCTCCCTAGCCAACGCAATCAGTTCCTGCTGGGCACCAATCTTTGCGCGTTTTGCTGGTGTGGCATTGTACGACCCTATTGGATCTCCGTCTGCGCTAACAGGGTCGAATTCGATGATATCATCTGTATTAAAATCGCGTAGTTCTGGAAAACAGTTTATTAATTTTCTGAATATAAAAATAATGTTAAAATCTTACTGCTTGACTGGACCATTCTCGATTCCATACGGTGAACAGGAAAGCTTCCCAGAATTCTTTCCACTTTGATGAACGATTTCCAATTCGAAGGTGTTCCACCACAGGGGCCAACATTTTCTTTCTCTTTTCTAACAAAAATAGGTATATTTATTATACAAGACTATTTTTGTTAGTTTCTCGCAACTTACTTATATTTCCGTATTAAATTCTCAATTTTCGTCCTCACGTCCGTCCAGAGGACATCAATATTATGTTGCTACAACTGCATGGCAATCTCCTGGTAGACATGGGTATTTTTCCTGTTCCCTCTGAGGTCGTCCATGCGTTCACCCCAGATGTCTACCAATTGGTTCTCCATTTCTGGGGTCCACACAATACGCGCGGACGTTTTTTTTTTGCTAAAATGAAACACAGTTAAATAAATGAGTTCTTATTTTCACATACACAAATACGTTAACTTACCTTTTCCTTCAGAAGTCATTTTTAGATTGGTAGTCACCTGCGCAGTCATTGTTTACGTTTTCGTTGTAAATGTCATTATTTTTTGTGGTGGAACTAAAAATATCGCATGGACGATGACTGGAACAGCATGAGATAGGAACATCCCCAGCTGACGGAGGAATATTTTAAGAAAATTTGGCACGGCAAGTTCTTTCGCACCATCTTTGACGGTAAGCACGGTACGGAGCACTCCAAACTGTTTGGGCGCACAAAAAAGTCATTTATTGCGCGTGTGGTACCTAAAAACAAATTAGTGTGCTGAGATAGCCAAAAAATGCCAAAATCGCAAAAAAATGACAAATTTGGGCTCTGTGAAATTAGACCGCGTGAATTAAGACCGCCGTGCATTTTGTATGGCGGTCTAATTTTATTCTGCAAAATGAATTTAGACCGCCATCTTAAAATGAAATTAGACCGCGCGGCCTTATTTCATTTATCAAAATGAATTTAGGCCGCGATCACAAAAAATGAATTAAGTAAATGAAATTAGACCGCGTGGTCTTGTTCTTACAGTAAGTATTTAATTTAAAAAATTGAGTCCCTTTCAGCGCCGCAGGCGAAAATTTGATACAAAAAATCGCGCAAAAAATCGCGCGATTTTTTTGTATCAAATTTTCATAGTTTTAAATATTACAAATAGTTTCTTTTTATTAAAAAACCAAAATTACATTTCTTTTGTAATGGCGGTCTAAATTCATTTTGCAGAATGAAATTAGGCCGCGCGGCCTAATTTCATTTTGTGATGGCGGTCTAAATTCATTTTGAAAAATGAAATAAGGCCGCGCGGCCTAATTTCATTTTGTGATGGCGGTCTTAATTCACGCGGTCTAATTTCCATCACCCACAAATTTGGTATTTTTAAGTTAATCTAACACGGTTTTCATCAATAAAAAAATGCAGAATATAAAAATACAGATAGTTAAGGATGTAGCCAGGGGGCACATCTCCCGCACAAATCGTCTTGGAAGAGGAGGAAGATAATAAAGATGAAGATGCCAAAAGCAACCATCAATGTCTCAGTACTTTCACACAGAATGGCATGTTCAATAGATACGTTAAATTCACGGTACCCTGTGCGCACTGAAAAGTGCTTACGATACAATGAGCCTGCCTGGTGGCTGCAGAGTAGCGCGCCCAGGAGACCGGAGTCTCCCAGATACCCATTTAAAAAGCAAACTGTCGGACGTGACGATTCTCCCATGGCAAGGTGCAACGTCCAACTAAAAACTCTGCTGATCACACCCGGTTGATACAGAACTCCACGTCGAGACTCAGCAAGCCCCAAGCTTGGTTCAGGGGGTAAGGACTGGGGTCCGCATAGTTGTCAGGCCCGTTATGATGTCTCTCGTGATCTTGCCCCTTTCAGGACGTTACGACTACGAACCTTGTGGCGTGCAGGATTAATCAAAAATGTAATAAATTTTCTTATAAAAATTATGTTATTTATTTGTTTTTTATTATAAACTTAGTATTACTGTTGTTGCTTTTGGCACGGAAATGCTTGTTGCTGCTGCTGGAGGCTCTCCCATGTCAACTGCATCAGCATTGATTTTATTGATGAGGACCCAAATACTTATAGTTGCCTCTACGGTATTAAACAGCGCAAGTTTTCCTCCTCATGAATTATCTTCAAATAGTTTTAACGCTCACCCTTCTTTTTGGACATTTTTTTTTGCTTCTGACCGTCAAAATAAATAAATTTAATTACTTTGGGCGCCCAAAAAAGGATCGAGCAGTTTTAGTTACCATCCACAAGTTCAGAGTTCGATGTTCGTGTGGGTCCACTTTTCATTTCTCTCCGTACACACCGTAAAGCGTTTGACGTCAAACGTTTCGTGTGTGGTTTTACAACGTTTTTATACCCGTTACTCGTAGAGTAAAAAGGGTATACTAAAATCGTGCAAATGTATGTAACAGGTAGAAGGAATCATTTCCGACCATATAAAGTATATATATTCTTGATCAGCATCAACAGCCGAGACGATATAGACTTGTCCGTCTGTCCGTCCGTCCGTCCGTCCGTCTGTCTGTATGAACACCTAGATCTCAGAGATGGTAAGAGATAGAGGTTTGACATGTATGGGACAAATGCTTCTTTTATCTGCACGCAGATCAAGTTTGTTTCAAATTTTGGCCCCGCCCCCTCCCGCCCCTGCAATTTGGAAAAAACGTAATATCTCCTACAGTTTTAAAGATAGACAATTCGTACCTTCTAGAGATAGTTAGTAATTAGCAAAATGAATCGATTTGCCGAAGAAATGATAAAGTTTGGATGAACGGTTCTCAAGTTATGAGAAAAAAAGTGAACCACAGCCCCCCCGCGACCACCCCTCTCACCCTAAAAAAATGTTGTATACTTTTTGGATGGTCACACTAAGGAACGCAGGAACACTGTTAAACATGTTTTTCCATGAGTAACGGGTATATCGAAGTCGGTAAGAGCCGACTTTAACTTACGCTCTCGTTTTTATATGGAGTTTTCGTTTGCGAGCGCTTTTTTGAGTACTCCGTACCGTGCTGTAGACGGTAAACGGTAGATGGACTGTAGTGTGAATAGGCTATAAACGGTAGATGGACTGTAGTGTGAATAGGCTATTATGCGGCTGTAACTTTGTCCATCCAGGTTATTTAAATGCATCAAAATTTGTGAAATTAGAAGAGCCTTTAAGCTACGTGCTAAAGTGGTTGTGGCTTGTACACAACGGTTAAGTTTGAAAAATTTGCCATATTTTGATGAAAATTAAACTTCAAAGGCCAATTTAGACGCTTTAGGGCAGGGGTGCCCACAGCCATTCCGCAAAGCACGCATGTGTTGTTGTAGTACGCAAAGGAATAGCCTGCGCGTATAGACTTTACGCATGCCATAAGCCAACAAAAAGCAAAAACAAAGCATATGCGTGCTCTGCGTTTTGTTGTTGCCGCGCTCAGACCTGCAACAACAACATCATATGTGCCTCTCTTCTCTCTCTCTCTCCGATGTCTCTCGCAAACTCGAATGCAACAACAAATTGCATTGCGCTATCAAGGCAGATCTGCGTAGCAACGACCACTCACACACACAAACAGAAATCGGGTTTCTCTTTCTCTCTCGTTTTGTTGTTACTGCTTGAAATATATTTAGTGCATTTGTATAAGTTCTGACGCGCTGGTAAGCTCGTTCTGGGCGCCCCTGCTTTAGGGTTTGCTGCTGCTGCTCCCATTTTTTTACAGATACTCATAAATACAGATATTATTACTCGGTGTAACCTCCATAATTCTTTAAAACCCGAAAATACTGCAAATGGATTTTCTGCGATATCTTGAAAACAAGAGCTGGTGGAAAAAAACTAGGACCAGTTTTGGAATCAGTGCACAAAACTGGATCAGAATTTGGCATCAAGAAGGCTGGACCCAAGTGGCTGTTGGCCTGTGTAATCAGTTATTAGCTTTCCACAGCCGTCACCTCAGGCACCGTAGAACATGCTTAGATTATTAACATTCGAATTTTTATTTAATTTAACAAATTTTTACTCTTGTCGAATTCACAAAAAATATACTGAATTCTGCACAAGTTAAATTTAAAAATGTTTAACAATAAATTGTTTGCCAGATTGCGCTCAGGCTAAGTGCAAGTAGAAAACTCGTAACGTTTCTTCGGATCGAGTTCAATAATGTGACGTCCCCAGTGCTGTTGAGCTGCTGTGCCAAGCCAAGTACCTGCCGTGCCGCATTTGTCATTGTCCTCCATCCCGGTCAGTCGGTCCTTTCTACAACTGCAAACAACTATAGGAATAATTAGTGGTCCCAGCTTGAGAAGTCTTCCAGTGGATTTTGCCCGCAGGCAATCTAAGCTGTTGGCATAGCAGAGATAAAACCAATTGCCCTCGCTCAGACGTTTTTCGCACACACGACCCAATGTGAAGAAATGGTGTAGAACCAAGTCTCGCTGATGCAGTGGAAAGCCATAGACCATGATCCAACGGCTGCTGCAGGTACAAGCATTCCGGGTGCAGCGTTTCATCAACCGGGAGCCAAGGGCCAGTTGTGACTGGCGATGGTGCGTGGCATGAGCATAGAAATCATCAAAAAGTCCAATATTGGGTATATCAATATTTTTCTCAACTTGCGGCCTCTTTGGTATGGCTCTATTATGGCATTTCGGTCTTGGCAAAGTTCTTTTTAAAACATCCACTCGAGGTGCACCCAGAGTCGCATCCGCGGACCAGTTGAGACAACGCTGCTGGGCTATGGAGTCCACACTCTCGCTGAGCCACAAATCGTTAGCCAAATCCATTACTCTGTGTAAATATTTCAAGTTGCAAGTTTTGAAAGTCTCCTGCCCTGCCTGCTACCTATGTACACAGAATTTTAGTTATATATATTTTTCTTTATTCTCTTCTATACATACATAACATTAAATGAATTAAATAACTATGCACTTAGGGACTATGTAAGTTAAATGGTTGAAAAAAGTGAAAATTAATCAAACAACCAAAATTACATCCAAATTTGGAGCGTACTTGGACTAGCGTGTGTGTGATGCCTTCTGCGTTGTTTCAATTCATTCCATAAATTTAAGTTACCTTTTATGTTTTGTTCTACATTTTTTCTAAAGTTTTAGCCGAAAGGTTAAATGTTTGCTATTCATTTAGTATGTCAAGAGTCCTTTGATTTCTTTCGACTTAAGTTTGATGATTATATGCACTTTTGTCTATAAGTTACCTGTTTCCATCCGAAAGATTTGATGTGTTTTACGTGATTAAGTGTGGTGATTGAACGAAAGGCGTAATAGTTAATTTTGTCTGAAATGCAACATTGGTTTCTTGAATTTTTTGCAACAGTTTTAATAAATTAACGTAAGAAAAACCAAACAAAATTAATACATACTTACAATAACTTTTGCCAAAATGAAAGTTTCTACTTTTGGATAATTGAGAATTTCGGCCCAAAGGGATTTTATGAAATTCGAAATACTTTAGAAGATATTGTCGACCAATGTCTTCAATAAAAAAAGCAATTTGCAAATTACTTCAGACTTTAAACGCATTTATCTGGAAACCACGTTTTTCGAACTGAACTGGCGGCCATGATATCTACAGTTACACTGAACCGATTTTGCTGTTTCAAAGTGAAATCAACGCAGAATTGTCA